>JAPMNZ010924019.1:0-10818 GCA_029875035.1 Pomatoschistus microps
GTGGCGGTTTACAGGCCCAGACCCACAGCCGGCTACGACACACTCGGACCCCAGCAACAAGGGCGGCCAGACGCCAAAGCGACAGGACAGTATGGCCAGATTAAAACAGGATTCACGGGGCACAATGCCACACCGCGGCACTGGAGCAGGAGAAGTGCTGGCGCGACCACACACAGGAGACGGAAGTGAAGAGGTAAACAACAGACGTACCTGGACACTATTTATATGCTTATGCGCCCTCTGGTGGACACAAATATAGTGGCCAAGTCCAGCTTGCCACATATGCATTTACACATGTGTTATGTGCAATGAGAACATGTAATTAAGAAAACCCTTATTTCACTGCACGTTGCATGCGCATGTATATGTTAAAGAAACAGTTGAAATGCACCCAATTGAGCATATCTTCAAACCTGTTATTATGCCAAACCATTTAACGAAATAAAAAACATAAAAAATACTCCTGACTATGAGCAACTGGCCATCCGTGTCATCTATGTTTCTTGTATATTCAAGTTTGACTTTTATGAAAGAACATGGTAAGTAGTAAGTAAGTAATGATAATATAGCGCATTTTAGTGACTCCAATGTCACCCAAAGGGTTTTACAGTGTTCAGAGTTCAGATATTTATTCATTTTCCCAACACCATCCATTCTCACACTCATTACATTCATACCAATTGTACTTGTTTTTTAGTGGAGTAAACCTTCCCAGACACGGGGAGAACATGTAGCTCCACACAGGAGATGGAATTGAACCCAGGACTTTCTTGCTGTGAAACAGAAGCTCTAACTGCTGCGCCACCATGCCGCCCCAAGATAATGTGATTTCTATTATAAAGAGTGTATAAATAGAATCTGATGAGATGCAGTAGAAATGTTCATAGTCCGTGGTTAGATACATAAGAGTGCCAGTGCTGGTGAAGCACTCTGCATCAGACTGGGAATGCAGACTATGCCTGCTGGATAGACAATCAGACGACTCTGTCAGTAAGGGTCACCCTGGGTGGTCTATGCCACTATGCACTTGACTAACACCTTAAATTACCTTCTCCTCGTATATAGTTTAAGGTCTATGCCACTGAGCATACTGTACACATAAGGCTCTAGATTTCAAAAGGTGGAAGGTGAGCGTCCTGTTTGGACATTCGTGATTTTTCTCCCTAAATGGGCCGGAGAGTTTCCAGGATTACACATTATATTGGCTGTTATTTGAGAGGGGTTCAGCGCAGTGTTGGTAAAGCGCACTCACCCAGAACTCAGCAGAAAGCCTCTTATATTGTACGAACAAGTTTGGCACAGAATCTGAAAGTTCAGGATTGGAGCCAACTCTCCGTTGTCTAAGAAGACAAGTTGCAGAGAAGCGGTTTAAGCTCTTGCCTCAATATTTAGTGTGATGGGTGATTGTGGAGTCCCCATCGGCTGCCCCTGACAACCACAGGGCAAGCTCCTCAATGGGATTTGTGTAAAGACAAGTCTCATTAGTATAGAGTTAAATTATTCATCACTTCCAGGTCTGAGGCCAGTTGATGAGGTTGTGGATTTACATTGAGACAGAATGCCTGGTGTGTAGTTGGCTCACTGTCCCCTTGTTAAGTGTTAATTAGGTGCAGAGACTTTGGCTTGTGTTCAGTCAATAATATCACCAGCCGTTTGTATATTAAACCTCAACCGTGACAAAATAACAACAGCTTTTGTAAGAGTTGTATGTACAAGAACCATGGAGCTCTGTTTAATGCTCAACATGTTTGTCAAAAAGGCTCAGTTTGCAGCAATGTTGGCTTTTACAAATCCAGTGCCACAGACGCACACTTCACTCTGCAGAAATGCATCTCTATTTTTGACACTTCTTAATTGCTGTCATACACGAGCCACAATTGTAGGGCTATCAAACTTTCACCACAGTCAAATAAAAGAAAGCTATTTTTACTTTTTTTATGTGGCAGAGTGGTTAACCTACAATTGCGCGATATCGAGTGATATAGTACAGGTTTTACAAGTTACAATGTAACTTGTAGAACCTGTAATTTGTAAGTTACAATGTACAAATTGTTTGCAAGGAAAATATTTCACCGGCCAATCCGAGTTCTGACCCTCGCATCTGGATAATGGTTAAAAGGTCAATACACATGAGATAGACTACTGTGCCATTGTTTCAGCTGCAAAAATTGTGGCTCAACATGTTGCAAGATTTTACATGAGGTAAGAAGTAAAAACTTGTAGACTCACACCCCATGAACATAATTTTAATACATTAATGAATTTTTTTAATAAGTAGGGAATAATTATAAATGTAGTCATTATTAATCAAACATATCCTGAATATACTAACACATTAGAAAATGGTAATAATTGATGTGCTAAAAAAAAACTACCAAACTATAATCCTTTGAAAAATGTTGTTCAAACAATAGACCGCCATCGACAGGACAATCACGTACTGTATTTCAAACATTCCACTCTGGATTTAGAGCCCATCACAGCAGTGGAACAGCACAAGTAAAAATCACAGATGACTTGATGTTAGCGGTTGATAATAGACCCATGTAAATACTGGTTCTGTCAGAGGTCAGCGCTGCTTTGCTTAACTTTTCTATATCTATGGCTTGTGATTCTGGGCAATACAGAAATAATGTAATTTAGTTGATTTGATAATGAAAACATCAACTGCTCACATGCTGGAGCTGTTAAAGGCGTTGTAGATGCGCATTATATCTATCTTGACTGTTTCTTGTTTGTCAGCCACAAAAAGCGTGGATCTCCCAGTCTGGAAAAGCATCACGCACACCAGGCTGACATATGCCTAAATTATACGGCCCTTGAGTTGCTCTGACATTTTATCCTCAAGGAAAAAACATAATGATTTCAACAACAAAGAATGCGTACGAGAATGCAGGATTGTTTAACCGCTCTGGGAAATAACTTGTATTGTATTTTCATCTTCTCAAGTAAAACCGTCTTTATTGACTTGACTTTCGTTGAAAGGTTACGTGTTGGAGTTATTGCTTGTGTAAACATGCAGTCCAGGCCCAGAGGTTATATTGAATGACCGCCTCTGATTGTCCAAACCTGCCTCTCCCGGTCCCTGAAGGAGCAGGTGCACCATCTGGCAGTGTAAATGTTGGGACTATTCGACCTGTGACTCATGTTGTGTGAGTCCGAGGAGATGTGGGAGATGTGCAGGTTTGTGTTGCGCCCCTGCTTGGTCCCATCACAGCGGCAGACTGAGTAGCACTTCCTCTCTCACAGGGGAAAAGCAAAGTATTAGGGCCCATGATAGTGTCACCAGCAGGATACTCCTTTATAAGAGGGATGCGTGAAAGGTAAAGAGGACTAAAAGGAATTGGTGAATGTTTTTATACCTCTCCTTTGACACTTTGACGGCAGAGAATACCGCTGACTATATATATTATATTATTTTACTGTGTGCAGTAATTAGTGACATATTTCAGTTCCCTGGTTTGATTACAGTGATGGTGAAGAGAGACATCGATAATAAATTTTCCTTTCTCTTAAAGAATAAAAGCAGTGTTTTTCAAAGGTCAGCAAGCAATAATGAATAATGTAATAGTAAAGATGAAATGCCTATAAAGTTATGAACTTTTCCTTCTTGTTGTTTCTTGGTCTTTTAATAGTAACGGTGCATGACGCTCTATGATAACTGCTCTTCTCAATGAAAACTGTAATCTTTCCTTTGGAAGGGGTGATTTTATCACAGTTTGATATTATATGAAGGCAGATTGTCTGTTTTTTTATTAAGGTTATAGACTGGTCTGTATCCGTGGGAAAGTACCTTGTCTCTGCAGTGGTTTACATTGTTTAAAGATAAACACCCGAGCATTAAGCTCATACAACTGCCTGTGATCAGTGCCAAGAGTGGCACAAAAGCCACTTCCCTTTAAGATGAAAGAGGCCAGTCTCCAAGCGTATGTCTAACAATAATGAAAATGTGACTTTAGCCTGAAGCGTTAACGCACAACTGAGGACCCTGTTTGTTGATTAGAGGCTGCACACAAAGAGGGTCAATGGAGAAAAGGCATTGTGGTCCTCCCCCTGCTCTTTGCATAGATTGGAAAAGTGATAAATATGCATGAGCCTGCCTGGCACTGGAGAGGTCCTTGATGCTATATGGCAGAGATGTTTTTCTTTTTGTGAAGAGTTTGAAAATATCCTTCGTATGTCTGCTCTCCTTGTTGTTGATTTGCAGACTTTTTTAAACATGGAATGTTTCTTTCCACACCGACTAAGCACCTTTTACAACTTCCTCACAAATTACTTACTCTAAAATACAGGGATTGCTTCCGTCAGGACGTATTGACTATGAGCCAATATCATTGATGTACGGGTCCATTGTCCTTGAAGGATAGTGTCGTTCCTCCAGCAGATACAGTATTTCTAACTTAACAACAAAAGAAGAAGGGGCTGGAAATCAGATACAAGAGACGTATTTTCACCATCATAGCAGGACCCAGGAAAATCCTGTCTCATCCTGTCAATGTAGTTTCATCGCGTACACTCACACTCACAGCAGGTAAGTGCGAGTGTATGCAGTCTTTCCACACTTTCTACACTAAATGTAGTTAAAGTGTAAACTGTCTTATCATACTCAAGTGACACAGTACCTTGGTGTGCTATTTCAATATGGAAAGACTCTAATGCAAAAATGCATTAGAATGATATTTATTCAGTTATGTTTGCATCATTTATTATGAAATAATTTATTATGATGTTTGCATCGCCGACGTATAATGTGGTACCAAAAAATATTGGATATGATTTTGGGATGCCATATTCAGGTGGAAATGGAATGGAGATTATGAGAACACAATCCACCCGTTGTTGCTGGAAGTTGAGCCGACAACATGATAATTCCTCTGCTGATGAGGAGGAGGGAGGTTGTTGCATGAACAGCAGCTGCTGAACTGATGCTGGATGAGCTCAGGCCCAGGTGTGGGTTATGGAGGGTTTGTGTTGTGTAGTGAGAAAGTGACCATGAGAGATCAGTCATCATTTCTGTCATCGAGGCCACAGGTTTTTTGTTATATTTTTTAAAAGTAAAGCCAATCACATTATGTGTTGTTTTGTCTCTTGTATTTCACAGACCTCCAATCATCAGAGTCCTTTGAACACTACAGTATTTCAGACAAAGCAATGGACTACAGGATCCTGCATATGGACGAGGACCAGGACCGCATGTACGTGGGCTGCAAAGACCATGTTCTGTCAATGGACATTAATAATATCACCAGCGGAACACTCAAGGTTAGCGCTCTGATTACATGCATTATATTTCCAAACAAACTCTAGTCCAGGGATACACATGGACACCCTCAAAGTATTGTGTTTTGCTTCTGTGCACAGTTCTATGCAGATGATGGTACATTAGTGATAATCAGACAATTTGGGGTGATCCCGGAGAGATGTAAAAACACTGCAGTGGCTGCTGACTGATTATTTATGCGGTGAAGGAGTTGCGGCTGGTGTAATTGACAGGGATGAAGTGCATAAACAGATGGGGAAGCATTTAGAGCCCACGAGGGAGTGTTGCGCCGCATCCACTTTCAACCAACCCAAATGCTTGATGTGCTGAATGAGCTGGACCTTTGGGCATCTCTTTGTGGTTAAAAAGCACAAACATTTTCCACACGCGCTGCCATCGACCTCACACTCATATGCTTTGTTCCATTTCTGTCCTCTGCAAATAAACGTGATCCAAATCTTTCCACAGATCTGTCACACATTGTTTTTTTGTTTCATCAGGTATTTTGGCCAGCATCGAACAGTAAAATAGAAGAATGCCAAATGGCCGGAAAAGACCCGACGGTAAGAAACGTTCACCGTAAATAAACTGCGTGGATTACTGTTATAATTCTGCTGTAATCATGTCTTACAATCACACAAATATAAACCAATTAGGTGTAAAATAAGCTGTTGAGCATGACATGTTTAGATTTTATATGCATTTTGAAACCATAAAGAACGTACCTAATAATGTTTGACGGCATTTTTATCCACGCAATGAAGCAAATCTAACATTTTCTGTCTGGATAACCCTATACCCTTAAACTGACTGTTATTTCCGAACAAAGCCAATAATGACCATGGGGAAAACTTAAACTAATTGATGTTTGAAAATATTACTGAATCATGTCCTGGAAAAAATGCCTGTGGCCTGATGAGAGCCATGATACTGGAACAAGTCCAAACACATTTACACTAGAATGGGTTCTAATCAACAACATATAAAACGGCACAATATTTCACATGTAATATGAATTTGCCAAAAGGCCTTTTACATCTGTTGTCCCTGAACAGATGTTGAAAGTCATCCTAAATATTAATATGTTCTTTTTATAACGATATCCAATATGTATCAAATGTTTAGTGAATAAGAAAACTGGAACTTTCTTTCACAGAATGATTCTGTTCAAGGCCACATGCTCAAACTATTTTTACTCTCCTACAGCTGTGCTTCTGTTCAACCAGGCTGTTTCTCCAGCTCAGAGGAGAAGCTCTTTCCATTTAATTTGAGCCATCACCCTCCTCCGTCATGGACTTATGATTCATCTTTGATTAATTTAGTTTTTTTAAATGTATTACTCATTATTTCCATCTGCTTTTTTCAGTTTAAAATGTACATGTCACATCACATAATATAAAATGCCTTGAAACATCAAAAGTATTCATCACAGAGTTGAATACAAGCATAATCTTTATCAATGGCCACAGATTTTGACAACTGACATCTCTACTGTGTAGTTACAGACAGATAAACATACAAGGTGACTTAAAAAGGAACTTTCAGCTCCAAATGCTTGTGAATTCAGATTTTTGTTTTGTAAAAGTTGTGGGGATATATGACCTGTTTTCCTTTTTTAAAATACAAAATAGGTCAAATGAATGAAGCTGATTCTGCAAAGTAATGTTTTAAACATCTGAACTGTGCTAAGTTTAACTAGAATGATGTTCCTCTTTAAATCCCCGCTCTGAACAGTGCAGAGATAAGCTTCTACACTGCCCCAGGGTTCACATGTGATCTGAATACCCAGAGTATCAAGATAAACCAAAAAGATGAAATGTGAATGATGACGAGAGACTCAACCTTTAGTCATCAGGACCAGGATCTACAGCAGTTCTTCATGTTCCCTCTGCCCTCTGATCCCTGTACCTCTACTTCCTCCTGCTCTGACTCTGAACCGTGCAAAAGGTCGAAGCTCTAATCTGTATGGGGTATCTTTAATTTGACAGAAGGTATTTTGCAACAATTTAACAACAATTGTGTGTTCCTGCAGTAACTGTTTGTAGATAGAAGCCGATATTCAGCATTCTGTAGGTCCATGTTTGCTGCAGGGTGTGATTTATCTTCTTGTGGATACTGACCTTTTGCATATCTGTCTCTTAAATGTGTTTTGCAGCACGGCTGTGGTAACTTCATCCGTGTGGTGCAGCCTTATAACCGGACTCATATGTTTATGTGCGGCAGCGGAGCCTATAGTCCAGTCTGTGTCTACATCAACAGGGGGCGACGACCAGAGGTGGGCGTGGCTTACTTTAAATATCAGGATCAAACCAGGTCTATGTCCAGACTCAACTGGTCTCAAATCAGGACATTACCAAATGAACCCTGACTGAGCACAAAGGTGGCAGAATTTACTCTATTATTAACACCACCATTAGAGTTTGATGTTTGTCTATGTTGGCGTGAGAGTACCTTCCAACACTTTGCCTATATGTGCAGTTGACTTATTTAGAAAAAACGTATTGAGATTTTAAAAAATCTTTCAAGTTGTCAACTGTATGTGAAAGGGTATAACAATAGAATGTTGTACAACAAATATGTGTCTTATATGATTACTATCTTTTTGACTTTTTTTTAAATGATGTGGGCGGCTGAGTGGATAACACTCTCGCCTCTCAGCTAGAAGGTCCTGGGTTTGAATCCTTTCTGAGTGGAGTTTGCATGTTCTCCCCGTGTCTGCGTAAGTTTCCTCTGGGTGCTCCGGTTTCCCCTACCACTAAAAATACGACCCCGCTCCCATCTCTGAGTGGAGTGAGAGACAAATGCCCAAAAATAACAATTGTAAACCGCTTTGTCACTTACTTACACATCAGAGCAGGATCTGTTTCATTCTGAACTGTTGCTGTCAAGGAAATGTATGTTTAAAGCAGTATGTAAAAATCTGGCCAAAAATGGTACTGCACTCTCCCTGACTCAGGTTGCCAGATATGCAGACGAATCCAGCTGGCACCATAATATTGAATGAAGAGGGCAAGACATCGAAATTAAAACTAAGTTTGAAATCATACTGTATCTCGGCTGAACCACTGTAATCAGTTAAAGAAGTGTTTGAAAAGAGCTTGTTTTGTTTAAGCCTTTTGACATATTTGGGCCATTTAATAATGACTTGATGAGTATCTTTAAAGAAACAATATTTCAAACCAAAGATCTGTTTTCCTTAAAACTCTCCACACTGACATCAGCAATATGTCAATTTTAGAGGATCAAAACACATATGTATCATCACACTGCTATTTTTTTGTCCTATTTCCCTTTCTATACAGCCCAATAAAGACAATCCTTTTTTCGTAATGGAATGTTCTTTTTACTGGCCCATAAGGAGAGTAAAGAAGGTCTTGACCAGGATTTCCCCGTCTAAAAAGAATCCAAAATTACGATGTGGAAAATCTGAACAGCTTTACCTTGAGGGACATTCGGTTCCCTCCCAACAGCAGTTTTATAGTAGTACATACAAACCTTTCCTATTAAACTGTCGGCACAATATAACATGTTCTTCTCTCTGCGACAGGAACAAGTATTTCTAATCGACTCCAAGAGTGAATCTGGAAAAGGGAGGTGCTCCTTCAACCCTCAAGTCAACACAGTTTCCGTCATGCTCAGTAGGTGTTTTGTGACGCATGGTTCCTTGTACAGTACATGTGTCTCATATATCTCACAAAGTTATTCTGCAACGTTCAACTAAGAGTAGACATTTAAACTTTCAAGTCGTAATCTTGATGAATCACAATCAACCCTAACGTCACAGAGCTTATTACATCCTCCTCATGTCTTATCTTTAACTATGTTTGACCCATGCTGGTGGCCTGAACATTGGAATCCTTTTGCATAAAGTCATCACACCCACAAATCTGTAGTTGAAATCTTCGAAAATAGAACACATTCCGTCTAAATCTCAAGTTTAATCTTGTGCAGGGCTATTTGACTGTTCCCAAGGGCTGAGTTTTTTTGGATGGCAATGTGCTCGGGCCTGATGATTATACAACGCAAATGTTTTTGAGGGTTGTGTTGTGAATGCCTTATTGCCAGGACACCTTTGGAAAAGAGATATTTGAATCTCAATGTGATTCTCTTGGTTAAGTAAATGCTAAGCAAGTGCAAATCTTAAAACATTCTTAATAATAAACCATAACCAGATGATTTTTTACACAACAAATTACCAAAATAGTCAAACTGGTTGGAATCAATCGACTTGTTTTGACTGAAATGTACTAAAATCGAGCTATGCCAATGGGACAGGCAAAAATGTCTTGTTTTTAAGAGACAAGCCATTTCTGATTTTGAATCTTGTTTTTTCTAAATGACTCGAACCAAGATGGCCTGATTTGGCCCCCAGGCTGAAAGTTGAATGAAGTCTTTACTCACTTACATTCAAAGTTTAAATGAAGCCCATTTCAGTCTTTTGCCAAGAGTATAAGATGAGCTCAAGTCATATGGTGTTTGTTTGTAAAATTACCCATAAATAGCTTTGCCGGCGCTATAGTTAAAGGCAGTTGTGGACATCAAACACACTTAATGTCTCCCCCAGGATTGGCTTCCGTGTCTCTTTCCTCTTGATTTCTTTGATCTGTGATTGGAGCAGAGGTGTTGGGTTGCAGTTGGCAGCGTTAGGGGCGACATGTTGCACCTTGAGCTCCACTTTCTGACACCGGAGCAGAGCGAGTCAGCAGCAGCTCTGCCAACATGTCCAGGAGAGGGGTCAGACTGAACCGTGACATCAGGTGGCAAGAATGAGAGCAGCAGAGGAACAGCAATGATTCAGCCATGAGTGTGTGGATCAAAAGTGAAAGATCAGATACAAGTGTACAGCCCTGTGTCTCCAGAACAAGGTGGTTGGAGCGTCCGTTTATGATCACCGTATCCTGGGAGACAGTAGCTCTTGGTGTTGTTCAATCAAATCGTCAGACTCACAGATAGGATGTGATTCCAGCTCCTATAGTGTTGTCCTTTTGCAATACAGTGCACATAGTGTCAAGATGAAGCAATAGTATCAACATGAGACTATTTATACACAAAGATTCTACTCAATTTCAAACTGTGAAGACATCTCTGTGTTCTTAGGCAAGACACTTCACTGTATATACGTGTATATATATGAAATGTAAGCATATGGGTGATAAATGGTCTACTAATGTTGCTAATAATTCTTGCTTATGACTTACCCTTTCTTTAAAAGACTTTTTTGCAGAAATGACCCCACTCAAATGGGCGTGGGTGTTCCCTTCGCCATAAGTAACATGCATGCTTCAGAAACCATAACACAAGCTCACATAAATATGGACTGGAACTGTGGACAATGAAGCAAGACAGAAGGAATTGCAAAAGGCGTCCAGTGAATACAGGGAGGGAACAAGAAGCAAAGGCTGCTTTTAATTGTCTGAAACATTTTTCATCTGAAAGCTTAAGCACTGCAATTAGCTTAGCTTTTGTATTGAATTTGTCAACTGACACGTGTATGCTCATGATTCAGCAGATCCATACGACAGATCCATTTTGGTGGTTCTGTTTGGACCTTATTCAAT
>JAPMNZ010924043.1:0-11184 GCA_029875035.1 Pomatoschistus microps
AGATGACAGACGGACAAACACAGAGACAATACAATGGACCAGCAACAAGGGGAGAGAAGCACAGGGTACATATAGACACAGAGAGACACAAGTGAAATACATCAGGGCGGGGCAGACAATCAAGACAGGGGAAACAGGACGTCAAAGTCAAACTAAAATCAAACTACAGAGAACAGAAGTCAAAATAAAACCAAAGTACAAAATAACAAAATCCACACCATGACAAGATTAGATACAACAACATCAAACACATAGGAGCCATTGATCCGGGAGCGTGATGACCACTGTCCATAAATGTTAATAAATAAACGTCTTCCACTGTCCTTAGACCCTCCGGCCTCGACTGGGAACAACTCAAAAAAACTCATTGGGAGAAAAGTGAGAAACCTTTGTTAAACTACTAAAGCAAGAAATACAAAGCCCATGGAACTATTGAACCACTGTTGATCTCTTGTGTCCAGGTTCCTCATAAGCACACATCATTTCAAAAACAAAATGCTAAAGTCATGACACACCGATGTTCTTGGACCCAAACGTACAACCTGCATGATTCATAATTTTTTTTTTCAGCATGGAACACAAAAATCAGCCGTCACTCAACTATTCTCCCATTGTCTCGTTGCCCTGAACCTGAAACGTCGACGTCAGTGCGGCCCATTCAACACACATTTACCAAAAAACAGCCAAAAAGGACTCTGGACGAGGGGAAGGAGGTCTCACTCTGTCATGGAAAACCTGACAGTACTCTTTTGAACGCAATCTTGGACTATTCTCGGGGAATCTGGCCGAGGAGTCTTCTTTGTTCGCTCTTGTCATAACATCATCCGCGAGAATATCGGGTTTCGGTGGATTGTGTGCGGGTTTGTGAACGGGGGAGAGACTTGTGATGCGTTTGAAGTCGTGGAGTGGTGTGTTTTGGACGTGTTTGGGGTCAGGGCGAGGGACGTGGACTGAAGAGGGGATGAGAAGGGGGATGATAGGGTAATGTGAGATCACCGCCAGACAATGCACCGCACTGAGATGTCAAAGAAGCAGTTTTAAAAGTCATGGGATCAAAGTTGTTTAAGAAAAGATATCATGCTTTTGTCCTACGATATACAGTAGTTTTGTGGTTTGACCTAGGGCTGTGCGATGTTAGCAAAAAATGTAATTGTTATATTTCTCACAGGCATGGCAATTCACAATATGTAATAGTCTTATATTTCTTTTTTTCTTTGGGGAAGTGTTTTTTGGATAAAGTCCCATTTCTACAGCCTGGGTCCTGTATCTACTGTGGCCTGTCTGTCCGTGGGAGTGGCTCTTTCTCACAATATGGGCCTCCTCGAGATTTCTAATTTTTCTCCCCACTGTTGCCGATGCAGGAGGGTCTAAGGACAGTGTAGATCCAGGACAGGACATTCATGGACATTTATGGACAGTGGTCATCCCGTTCCCCATGAACCAATGGCTCCTTCATGTGTGTATTTGTGTTTGTATTTACTGTGTTGGAACTGTTTGATTCTCAACATAGTAAAGTCCTCCAAATAAATAGAATTGAAATGAACTGAACAACTGTTTGGCCCTGCCCTGGCTTCTGTGGTCGGATGGTGTCTTGCTTTTACCTACAGGTAGCGCAACAAATTTATCCTGAAATATATTCTCAAATCATCTAATGATTTCCCAATTTTTTTTCAATAAGCTTATTGGGTAAATTTTTTTGCACTATTAAAGTGATATCAATTGGATTGCGATGAATCTTGCGACATATTATTACCCATTTTATACATATTTAGAACTTTAATATTGATCTAAAATGACTGCGTTATCAGTTTTTGCAAGATACTGAGAGGATCCAACCATTAAAGGCCAAGCCGTTCTAACCCACCATCGCGAGTCTCTCAATCTTGAAGGAACAGGCGAACGAGTGAAAAGGCCAAAAGTCTACCAAAAGAAGGGCAGGACTGTTGCACATCTACCCCGCAAATTTTTTTACAAATCTCCAACCCTCACCAATTGCTTTGGACGTCCAGAAGACACCACAGGATGGCAGTATTCTTCTACAACAAGCCGTAAAACGTGTGGCCTCCTCACCGTTCCCCTCTGTCCTGGACCTCTGCATGAGCTCAGAATGTGTGAGTACCTCCATCCATCTCCCTCCTGGAGCGTGGACCCTGGGGGCATGGCGCTCGTGCACTGGGGAGGACTGCTGTGGTTGAATGTATGCGTGAACAGTAGTCTCTTTACGATCACCGATGCCCCAGGGGCCGCCATAAACCAGGCCGTTTATGGTCCGGGTCGTTAGATGGATAATGGAGAGTGGACGTCCTAACGCGCTGGGTGTTTCTAACTGCGGGTTCAAGCGGGGGCTGCGTTGGACAGACAATGATCTGGTTCTTTCGAGGAGAATGCCCATCTGACCACTGGTTAAGCCGTACATCATCATATTAACGCTTGTCAAAAACTGGTAAAAATTGGTTTCTCGTTTTTCCACTTTACTGCTGTGTACTGCTGTATATTCGATGATGTAACTCCAACCCTTGTCAATGTAAACAATCAAAATGATTAACAAACTTCTTTTAAAAATGGTGAACATGTTTTCAAATACAATAAAAAGTTTATTAGGGACATAACCCAATTCTGTTCTCTACATTATGACCTTCTGTGAGCCCTATGCCTCTTTGTCAAATATATAGTAACAATATTCAAATGTTCTGAACAGTCCATTGGCTCTGTCTATCAAGTGTACAATGTTAAACTCATACTTAAACACTCATCTCAAAGTGAGATGTATTGAGTCTTTTGGGCTCACATCTGTAAAATCCCAGAATAAAACATTTTTGACTATAAGCCGTAATCATCAAAATTATAATACACTATGGCTTGTCAAGGTCGCTTGGCATGTAATGATTCTATATTGTACATTGGTTTCACATTTGCACATTTCAATGTGTTTCCATGATTGTGGATTACGTCTTCCCCTCCACTCACCATCTGTCCCAGTCGGCAAAACCCTAGAAATGTTATAGAACCAGTAAGTGCTCCAATCATTGCAACAGCCAACCAAATATCTGCACTGCCTGCCTGCCCTGATGTCACTCAAGAGAAACCAATGGTTAATAGCTAAAGTGAATTTAATTGGGTTTGTATTGTTCAGAAATGACTCACGACATGTGTCTGGGATCATTGTAGCAAATGTAACGCAACTGTGGAATCTCAATCCAACTATATAGAGGAGAAATTGATCATGGTACCTAGCTAATACAAAAACAGCATGTTGGTTATTGATTCACGTTTGTCTCTGTCAACATTACGATCGTTCAGCCATAAATATATTGGTTTGAATATTACCAAGGGAGAACGGAAACAGATTCAGAAAGTGGTTCCATTATACACCCACAAAGACGTGGCTGTAACAAGATAATAGATTGACCGCAACTAATCGATAATTGAAATCATTGTCAAGTAATTTGGTAATCGATGAATTGTCTTTTGAACTATACATAGATTTAATCATGCTGAGGAGAGGTTTTATGACTCCCATGTTCACCATTTGACCTTTTGCGATCTGATTTGACGAATTAATGAATTGAAAGCCTTATGTTGAGTATAACAAAGATTCCAAATTGGGACAAATCAGTGCCTCCAAGCAATATGATGCATTCCACACCCGGTATCTTCCAAATGCAAAACCAATACAAATATATACGTACATTATCTATCGTTTACCTGTTTTGTTCTAGTATAGTCTTGGTTTCAATGAAGATGAAGACATTTACATTCAAGTTGTACAAAAATATACCAGAAGCTGCCTACAGTTCATAATTTGATCAGAGTGACTGGAAGTGGGGTTGCCATATGCAATTATCAGTCGCATGCATAAAGGCTTTCTAAAAAATTTGAATACATCCCTAAACCAAAACCCTGTAAAGCAAAACAAGATAAACACAAGCGAATAATAAGAAATAATACAAAGAGACAACAGAAAATAGATGGAAATATTTTGAAACATTATTTCAGATTAATTAAGTTCGAAATTGCCATTTAAATATAAGGGGAAGGAATTGAATAAGGGTCATAACATCTTAGAACCTCTGTACTTTTGTTTTATTGTAAAACCATGTGAACGCTGTGAATTTCTGGTCATTTATGCTGTGAACCAACAATAAAACATGTCTTATGCTACATCTGTAACCTTTGTCATTATCCTCAGGACCTTAAGTCACACAAACAACAGTTCATGGACTCAATCCTTAATAATAGGATTGGCAGTTCTTGCAAACACATAGCATCCTCCTTTAAGTCCTAAAGGCCCTCATCACATTCTAAAGTCTTCACAATAGTGTAATATGGGGATATCCTGGCTTATTCCTGCGCTCCTTTCTCTGTAGCCACAGTCTTGTCCATCCATTCTCTGAGGCTTTCCCCACTGTAGGCCTAACACAACATGAGCGTATCTCATTTATCACGTGCACTCATGCGTTGGCCTGTCATTGTTTCTCTTGTGTCTCCGCCCCGGTCTCCCTGCGGTCTCCTGTCCCATTGTGGTCATGGCGCATACCTCCTGAGCACTGAGGTGAGCGGTCTGGCAGATGCAGAGCACACTCCGATGTAAGAATCACTAAAAGCAAGAGTCAATCGTTTTGGAACCTTATGATGATCATTTAAAACACTGCAGATAATGTTAAATAATGTTCAGATAGCCAACTGTCATCAGAATTCTTCTATTGCCAATGTTAGGAAAATGGAAGTCATGAATAGGAATTTGTTTTGATTGGTACAACAATATATTAAAGAAAAAATAGTCATAAAGGCATGCATTTCAAAATAATAAATTTTGACTGCTCCCATTATTACCAATGGAGTTCTGAGAAATTCCCCCCAAAAAGTTTTAAAAAAACCTTTACTCACTTTCCCTAAATGCTAAAACAACTAGATGTTAACTGCTGACTGCTTTTGAATGCGCTGGAAACAGCAGCAAGTCCGAAGTAGCTCTGGAACACTTTTTTTAGACCAGGGTCCAGACCAGAGCAGAGAGGATTCATGGTCGTCCAAAATAAGCGGATCAGGCAAAAATCCACTGGAGAAAAGCTAACTTTTTGAATAATGCTAACAAAGCAATCAGCATTTTACTGAAGAGAAAATGGTCTGAAACAAGCGGAAACACCAGCTCCTCTGCTGTGACCTCCTGTTGCATTAGAACACTGTTCGCTATTTTTTGAATGATCTATTTATTTCATTGGTTTGTATGAATGCATGTGTTTCTGCTGCTACTGGACCCTTGAACTTCTCCTACGGGATCAATAAAGTATCTATCTATCTAATCGGTGTGTTGCTATAGTAACCAACACTCGCTCTTCAAAGATAGAAATACTCACGTTTCAATAATAATTACATCAATTCTTAAAGATAACGACAGAAATTAACTGCATATAGAAACAGAAAAAGTCTGAGAGTAATACAGACTAAAAAGATCACTAGGTTTAAGGTCACAGCGACTTCAGTCATGTCTCTGTTGTTTGGACTAACACCTGTGGGTTGGGGTCTTTTGCTGTGATGCATATTGTCAAATAAAATGCTTGCTCTCTCTTCATTCTGTCTGAAATAACTCAGAGAAAACATTTGGAAAGTGAAATAAAGGCCCGCAGGTTTCAGATCACGTCTAAAGTCTCTGACGTTTTTTCGACACTGAGTAATTACACTTCTAAAACTAAAAACCATCAATTAGACTGCTCAGGCCGTTCAAGTGTTAAAGTTTCTACTAAACACATGACAATAAAGAGGGTGGAATAAGACAGGGGTGTGCATTCAGCCCGGGGAACTTCTCTGACAGGTTAATCGTCCCGTCTCGGCCTAAAGTGCCTCGTTTAAGGCGGCGTAAAAGGTGATCAGTGGAGATTCCTTGTGACAGTGAAGCGTTCCAGCCCAGCAAACTCCCGGCGGCCCCCACTGTCCGGCGCGTCTGGCCCCCAGCTGTTTGGCCACAGATGGGCGGCTTCCTGTCAGGGGCTGCTCCGAATGTGAGGGCTTTTTCTTTGCCTTTCTTCTGCTCCACTGTTTTGAGACTGTCCCAGATCATCAAAGGCTTCACCCCAGGCCACTCTGGGTCTGTAGCCCCTGCTCTCGCCCTGTAGGTCCACAGGGTTTCAAGGAGAGATGAATGCAGAGGTTTGAATCATTGAACTATGCGTGGTATGAAGCGCACAAGTGTTTAAGACGCTGTTGAGAATGAGACAAGATGCTAAGGTCTGGGATCGTGTCACAGGCAGAAGACATTTTATTGATGTTACAAAGACACAAATTAAGATTTTCAGAATGCATGTGATTTTAAACCATGGAGAAATCATTGGCACTCATCCTCGCATCTGCAACGGAGCCAACAGCTGTGCTACCTTCAGGTGCAGGACATCCCGTTCTGCTAACAGCTTCTTTCCACAAGATGTCATCAGTTAAAACAAAGCACTTTAATGATCTTGCACTTGAAACTGTTTTAGTTCATCGATTTCTCAGTGTGAATTGTATTTGTTTTATTATTTTACTTCTACTTCTCCTACTTCTTTAATTGTGGTTTTTTGTGTACTTGTCTTGTGCACACTGGGGACTTAGGCAAATTTATTCCAATGTGGTTTTATTGCAAATGGCAAATAAACTGAATCTGAAGCAAAACATTCAAGTGGAAAATGAGTCCCGCGTTCTGTTAGAAGGACAAGTTTAGGTTTAACCAAAATTGCTTCAAAAGTGTCGTAAAAGATCCCCAATAGAGCCCCAAAAAGACTAACGTAAAAGCAAAAATGTTTCTCATGAGTAGATAAGGGGACTTCACGTGCATTTAGAGCTGGATATTTCCCCTCCAGATATTAAATACACAGTTTTGGATTGACTGTTTGAATAAAAACATGTTCTCGATATTAATATATTGATATGTTTTGCTTTTATTTAAAGTGCATCAACAATGTGAAACGGATTTAGATTTTTTTTTTAAACTGTTCAGTAGCAAATAAAACCTAATAATCTGTTTATTAGGCTTTTTGCTAGCAAACTCTTGACTTCTTCAAATCCTGCCTCCCCCGCTTGCTGAATGGTCAGATGGGATACAACCAAGGGAACCGCAGCCAATGAGGCACGGTTTAGACGGAGATGCTGCAAAGCAATTAGCCAAGAAAGACCAGGCTCCTGCACAGCGTTTAGACGACAATTGAAAACAATGCAGTTCTAGTGCCCGGTCACTAGAGCGCAGTGGAACTTTACAACACGAAAAACGCGCAACCCCCAGCCCCCCCGGCAGTAACCACTTCCTCATCAACAACATCCTCCTCAGGCCACCACAAAGACGTGAAAGAATGCACTGACATATTTCTGCATTTAACAGCAGCAGCAAAAATGGAAACTGAAACTAGAGCTTTGCATGGTTGTGTTTAGAGTAGAATTCTCCTCGGTGCAGCGCTCGAAGCACACGTAGCATTAGTTGACTCGCCGCCGTTGCCGTTTACAGTTGTACTCGGCTACTGCGCATGTCCAAATGTACGTGCAGGGAAGTGGGGTCGTAGCATGCAGAGAATTCACACCTTTTACTTCACACAGCTGCAAAACAACTGCCCCTCGCAGAGCAGCGTGTCTGTTCTGTTTCACTCTGGAGGCTGTTTCTCAACGCTTGCATTTTCACTTCCCTGAAACACTGCCTTCATGTAGACGAAAGGTCAATCCGATACCCAAGTCTAGCGTTTTACTGTCGCAGCGTCTCCGTCTTAACATAAGATCAGAGTTTACGGATGTTTAAAACCCATTTAGAATAAAACCTGTACAAACTTGAAACCAACACAAAGTAAAAATCTAATGTTTTACAGTCAAATACATGGGTTTTATTGATTTGCTGTTACTTTCACTGGCAATAAAAAATATTCTGATTCTGAAATTGTATCAGCTGGATTTAGGTTCAGATTCAGTAATTGATTATGACATGGATGTATTGTTTAATTGGAGGAAGCTTAATTTGGCTGAATGGTGATTGCTTATTCTCTCGCAAGCTTCTATCTAATGTGTGGATTGTGATAGACAACTTAATATATAAGGTTCTGAGCCGATATTGGCAGAGATAAAGTTTGACCGAAAACACTTTAAAAATACACTTTTTTGAAAAATAAATTTGGAAATTAAATTGATTTTAAAATGTATAATTCCCAGTCCTAACTGTATTGTATTATATTATCTGAAGTCCAAATGCCAGTTCTCCCCTGTGATTCCTCTGACCACCTCAGCAACATGCCCACCGTTTGTCCTTAGTTTGTAGTAAGCAACCGCAAAGTAAAGTTGTCTAAATTGCACATTATATATAAATCAACAGCAGAAATAAAAGTATGAGGCTTTTTGAAATGTCTGGATTAATGTTCAATGCATTTTGAAGGGGTAGCTGTGAATGCAGAGTAGATTTAGTAATAAACCCACACAATTTCCTGCATATTTTGTTTGCAGCAAGATAAAAACCAATGGCTCCATCCACCAAACAAAGACACATATATAGAAAAAGAGAAACCCGTCACACGCACTTTAGCAATAAACCACCTCTTCACCCCAGTCTGATCTCTATTGTCTTCTTTTCCCCATACCTGCTTTGATCAACCATAAGCTGACTTCTATCCAGCTTTGGCCCTACCCTAACCGCCCTCTTCAGATCCCGACAGAGACATATGGCCGCACAATAGCCACAAGTGTTAAAATATTAACTGGGTGCATAGCTCATTAGTACCATAGCACTCTTCATCACCATATAGGACCCCCACTATCCATCCCCCCTCTGGGCATCTGCACAAAGGCCAGGAGGGAGTCGTTATTGAAGCTATGCTATGGCTTCAGATCGACCCGGTCTCGGCAGGGGGCGGTATNGGGGGGGGGTGGGGGAGTGGGGAGTGGGGAGTGGAATGGTACCAGGAGGCAGTATGTGGAGATAGTGTTGTTTTAACTGTAGCCCATTAGCTTGAGATTGGAGGGCTCTCACCACTAATGGGCGATGTCCTTCACAGAGACAGAGAGAGGGCAAAGGGGCGACACATGGGAGGTTCCAGTCAGTGCGC
Organism: Pomatoschistus microps; assembly: GCA_029875035.1. Classification (NCBI taxonomy): domain Eukaryota; kingdom Metazoa; phylum Chordata; class Actinopteri; order Gobiiformes; family Gobiidae; genus Pomatoschistus; species Pomatoschistus microps. Next base: position 9,045 of record JAPMNZ010924043.1, read on the forward strand.
TTACATGGCCTGAGAACTTGGCGAAACCATGCAAAGAAACACAACCAAACATAATTACTCTTTGCCAGCCCAGACAGACTGCGCTTGTCTCGGTCTACATGGAGGTCAAAGTAATGAACTCATTTCAAAAGTAGGGGTCAACCGATTATCAGCACCAATTTTGGCAAATATTGGAATACTGGCAGGATTCTCGCCAGGATGATTTAGCAGCAAACCTTGTATGGACTGTTGTTTGGATTATATTGTTTGCAATCAATAAGGATTATGCAAATGTGGATATAATAATAAATCCGACAAACCAACATGGTTTTGCCTGCACACACAGACATACACACACGCATACATACACAGCATGTGAGGACAGTACTGATTTTTCTACAGGAAAAACGATTCGCTGCACAGCTTTAACATCAGGACCCAGCACTGTTGCGGATGTCACATATTTCACACTTGTGGGAACGGAGCAAGAAATCTTGGCGAGTACCCTGAGAGGTATCGGTGAAGAAAATGACAAAAGATGGTGGTCTGAGGTCGTGACACAGCAGAAGACATTTTATTGTTGGTAAAAAGACACAACCAGAGTTTTGCAGTGGGCAAATCCCGGCCGTCCTCTTAGCATCTGCAACGGCGCAGATACTGTATGTAAGCTTCGATCTTCAGACCAAAAAATAAAGTGGATAATTACTGACTTCTTTAGAAAGTCGTAATGACAAGCTTAGTTTCAATCATAGCTGCATCAAAAGTGGCCTAAAGATCCTTATGAGTACTTGTATGTTTTGAAATGATGTCAGATTGTGATTTGCAGAAGTACTATGCATACAAACTTTTAACCAGCTCTAACTGAGAGTATATATAGATTCCTACAACCTGGACTTCTCATCTCGGAACCCGGAGCCCTCAGTGACCACGTGAACCTAGAATATTGTTAACCCCATTGAGTATTTGTTGGTTTCAGATGAAGAAGGCGCTGGCTTATCCCTCACTGGGGGACGATGCTCAGGGATTAGCTCACTGCTGTCTGTCAATACTCTTCTCCTGCTCTCACTCAGGATCTATAATCATCTCCAGCACCTCTCCCCAAGTCTGATCTTTGCGGTTTAGTCTATTGTTATTTCAACATTTAAAATTTGGAAAGTGATCTAAAACTACGTATTTCGTATTGCAAACTGCCAGATTGGTTTGTTTCTGATCATGATTGCAACGAAGTGACAACATTGCAGCACATTTCAGGAGCCTTTTTATCATGTGTACCAAATTGCATCTTCCAAATAATATGAATTCAGAGGTTCAGATACATTGAGTGGGTAAAAATGTATCTGAAATTTGATGAGAACACTTCAAAGATCTGCAAGAAAGTCTGTACTGAGAAGTCACGGATGATGCTGTGTTATGGGTCATTCATTGAGTGTATTGTGTGTTTTGGACTGACATATTCTTGTAAAAGGAAGCTAAAGGAAGATAAAGGAAGTTTTTTGAGCAAAATTGGGCTAATCCAGAACTTGCCAGACTACAAATGAAATAGATTTACAAGAGACAGAACAAAGTTGAGTCTGTCTTGTCCACGGCCACCCCTGAAGTTTGATCTGCTTCCTTCTGGGAAAAGATAGTGACTTCCTAGGGACAGAACAAACCTGGTTCACTTGGTTATAATCAGCAGAAATTCAGTATAATTGGTTCCAGTTACAACAAACGCACTGGAATTTTGCTTCAAAATCATTTCACGCAAATTTAGTGAGTCTTGCTGAGTTGGAATGAAATGTACTAGACAAAGGACCCGGGTTTGTAAACCTAATCCAACGCAAAGTTTTCGTTGTCCCAAATTTCTGATTGTTTGAATGTGGTGGTGCATTTGAACACAATGAATAGTACAGTATAACCACACATGTATCAGAGGTCACATGCATCATGATGATCAAAAGAAGCATCAGGTAGACTAATAAAACTGGTAACTGCACAAAACACAAATGAGAGTTTGAAACAATAATTACTGAGACAAAGACAGCAGATGCATTTAAGAGCCCAGGACAAAGCCATGATTACATTGTAAATAATAGGCTATACTCACTCCTTTGGATCAATGCGACGAAGCAATAGATCAGTGGCATACGACCTCCTCAACCGGTAAAGCATTATGGCCTTG
>JAPMNZ010924044.1:0-11704 GCA_029875035.1 Pomatoschistus microps
CTCCAGAGGTGGTACTCTACATATGTCTGACAGTCTCTCGCTTTGATTTCTCACCACACAGAATGGAGATCGCAGCGTTGTAGTAGCCAGTCGCAGTCGGGTTGGCGGTGTTGTATATGTGTTGGATCATCTTCGTCCCCCGTGCAGCAGCGAAGGGAGGACGGCGTGAATGGACCCAGCGAGCCGTACGCCGGGACCTCCCCGTGTGCCTCGCTGATTGTGGCCCGATGCATGGAGAGTTTGGCCGGCTTTGTGTCGCGCTGGGGCCACTGCTGTGTGACAGTACGCCGAGGATATTTCAGCCTGTTGATGATGATGGACCGCAAAGTGTCGTGAGAACCGTGTCTCGCATGTAAGTGGATGACCAGATTGACAAGACGCCGAGAGAGAAGACATGTTTTTTGACGGCTCTGGGCTTGGTGAAGGACAAATGAAAAACCCTGGACTGTAAAAATGGATGAAAGTATTGCCTGAGAGCTGGAGTAGGCTGTGGAGAGAGAGAGAGAGAGAGAGAGAGAAAGAGAGAGAGAGAGAAAGAGAGAGGGAGAGAAAGAGAGTCAGAGAGAGAGAGAGAGNGGCCTACCACTTGATATCAGTGAAGTTAAAAAAAAAACTTCACTACAGGCATACCCAGTCCCAGCTGAAGAACCCAAGTTTTGTTAAGGATTACTGCTTTTATTAACCCTAACCCTAACCCCAAAGGGAGGAACCCGGCTTCCTGGTTCAGGGGTGGGAGCAAAAAAGTATATTATTCATGCCTTCCATTGGAGCAAATCAACTACTCTCTATGGTGTGGCCTAGATGATACCCACCTCATCCGTGTTGCATTTTTATAACTGTTGAAAAATGAAGGCTTAGGAAATGCACTAGACTTTTGTAAAAGACTTGAGAGGACACAGAGGAGCCTCAAAAGGAATACAAAAAAGAAGGACAACATTATCTGAAGTGGGCTGAAGCATGGGCTGTGCTTCAAGTATCCATATTTCTGATAGGGTGGTCAACCAGAGTGGAAAAGAGTCTGAGGATTCCCACTCACCCCAACAGACAAACACCACTCAGCATCAAGGAAATCCGGCCTCGGGATTACTGCCCCTCAAAGCCCCCAGCAGCAAGGTGAGGCCCCGCACGCACAACAAGTGGCACGCATTTTACGAGCGAGTATTGTAGTAACACTAGTGAAAGAAGTGCTCAGTTTTGTGGCATGAGTAAAACTATAGATAGCAGGAAAGGAAAAAAAAATGACTCAAGTGAAAATAGGGCATGGGAGAGTCTATTCAAAGCCCCCATAACTTTTTAGTAAATGCAAGAAAAATGTTGGGTTTTGAATGCACTGAAAACATTTGCAGCTTGCCTCTGCACAGACCTGACTCGTACCTAGTGATATAGTAATAGTAATAGCTTGTTTTGACTCTACATTATTCAAAATGTCTGTAAGTCATATCCTGGACTAGTTCACCATCCTGCTTGTTTCCATGGAAATATCATAGGTTTGAAGATAATAGTGAAAAGTTATGTCATTAAACAAAAATTGAATCAAACTAGTTCCTCGCTTTTAAGACGGTTTGTTTTGTTTTTTCACATGCATGTTTTGGCCTTGGTCTGCCAAAGAGAGGACCACCCTCGCTCAGCCAATCAGCTCTCAGTCTCAGGCTTATGCGTCAAATAGTGGCTCACTGGGCTCTTTCTACAAGGAAACAAAAGAAAACGTGATTTTCAATTTGATGAAGTGAGTTGTGAAGTAAAAAAAATCTGGTTCCTCAGCTTTTAGTGACTTATGTCCGTGGAAAATGTTCCAGGCTGTAACTGTCTATGTAGAACTGTGGTGTGATTTTAGTTAATTCAAGTTACATGCTCTTACTTTAAAGCTGGGCGATGTAAGTTTTCTGATGGGGTCTGCTACCAGCTCGTTAGCATGGATGTAATATCTGTGTTTTGGATCAATCTTTATAGAAGTTTAATGGCAGACAGATGATGATTTTTTCTTAAAGCCACAGTACGTAACTTGTTGGACATGGGAAAAAAGCACTATGTTGAAATATACACATTTTGTTGATTGTAATGAAGCAGTTTGGGGACTAAATATACGTTAAAAAGGTGTATGAATTTGTTCTCTCCACTTAATGTGATCTGAAGGAAATTTTGAAAAATGTTATTCAATAAGACAAAGGTCATATTCCTAACTGTCATTTTAATAATATTCTGTTATTACTTGTCGATACATAAGCCACACTTGACCCCTTCAATTTTCAATGTATTTTTTGAATAGCCCTCCATCACAACAGCTCTTAATCTCGGAGGACTTCACAAAGTTGTCGATTTGCCAACACAGATCAGAGAATCAAACGGTTCAATCACAGGAAATGCAATGTTAAAAAAATACATAGAGCCATATGTCCATAAATGTTACTAAATGTCCATATGCCCTTACATGTCATATCTACCACCCCTTTCCAACCAAGAAGTAAGATTATCAACGCCAAGTGATATGTAAAATCCTTAATATACTCTTTTCTTTGTGAAATAATGGATCATATGGGTGTTGAGTTTAAGACAAGCAAACGTTATATACTGTCTGTAATTACATTAAGTTGAAGACACCTCAAGCATAAGTTGTCTTTTGTGCACCACTTTTTTGTATCCAGAACTATTGCACATCCTCAAGACGACGTTTATATTTTAATTTTCTTCCTAAGTTGAGCACATGGGCGACGACAAAGCTCTGACTCTCACATGGGTAGCTGCGTTTTACAGTCATTTCACATTTATAAACTTCTGTTGTGACTTTTGTGAACTTCCTTTTTCAAAACCCCAGCTTCAGAGAGGGGTCACGGCTGCTTCCAAAAACACTGCACACTTTAGGCTACAAGAATGACTCCTAGTTGAATAATGAATGAGAACATCTTTACAATTGTAGAGGGATCGCCGCCCATTTCCATTTGCTTCATGGAAAATCGTTATGTATCCCAGATTTTGCTGTTCTGTAATATGGGTTTGGCTTGGATATGTTTTTGTCTTTGTATAGTCTCTTTAGGGAGAGGTGACATATTAGTATTGGCTATGGCTATTTTGAGTGCATTTCAAACCATTTCAGGAGTGGCACATAAGATAAAACACAGTAATACAAAGAGATACAGCAGTAGACATAACACACTTTTAGACAAGGTGATTTTTGTAGTTTTTATTTGAGAAAATGTCACAGCAAGTTTGTCAAAATGTTGTGTTTGATTTAAAATTGTAGAAAGACGAGCAATTTCTCACCTCATCAAACCAGATCGTATGTTATTGTGGCACTTCTGAGTAAAAGTATCAGGAGCTAGATTAGCTTTCTTTAGGCCTTGTATTTTTAGTCAGTTCTTTGTATGTGGGATATTATTGTTTTTATAAAACAAAAAACAACGTCACATTGTAAGAAAAATTGTCATAGCGAGGAGCCTGCAGATGGTTCTACATGTTGTATGGTTAAGACTCAAAAAGTATGATTAAAAAAGTATGATTCTGATTCTTAATCAGAATCAAAATCATTTTTATTGCCACGTAAGTAACAGGATGTCACAGACTTGGAAATTGCTTTTGCTCAGTGCAACAGTCAGAAAGAGAGGTAAAGTAGAGAGGCATGATAAAAAATAAAAATAAAAAGCACTTCTAAGGAATAAAAACTGATGTTGCAACAGCCAGAGTTTGAAATACAATGCATTTCTATGACTTTATCTGGTCTCGTGGGTCATATAATTGATAAACATTTTTAATAAATGAAACTAGTGCTAGGCCGCAGTGCAGCAGGGCAAATATTAGTATTGTGTGTATGTGTTATAATGAGAATCTAGTTGTGGCTTAATATATAGATACAAGGCATACACCAAATAGATATAAAAAAGGACCTTTAATGACACTAAACAGTGACAAGACGCATACAGAGACAACAGAAAACAAACCATACAGACACACAAGGACACATGGTGGAGAGAGAGAGAGGGTCTGGCCCTCAGCAGCAGGAGCCGTCTAGTGTTGTCAGAGGATCCAGACACGAGAGAGCCCACTGTGACCGCCCTGCTGCAATAATATTTGTGTTTATTTATTTTTGTTCAATTCTGTCATGGTATTGAAAGAAAATACCACAGTAATCAAGAAAGTACAACAGTAATACATTCCATGAAAAGAAGAACAGAAGTAAGCTGAAGAGAAAAATAATAAAATAAATCTCTTAGATGGCTAGGTTATCGAATAAAAAAAAAAAAATTGGACTAGATTCATTTTGGAATTGGTATTTTGTTTATTGCAATCAAATCATTTCAAATAGCGTTACGTATGTTTGTCTGGTGTTGCTTTCTGTCACGTAACCAGACGCTCACATGGACCTGTTCAGATCCAGTCATTTACACACATCACACAGGAAGTGACTGTGAGCGGGACTGCAGCAGCGTCACACACGCACACCTTAGAAGTAAGATTATTTTCTCTTCTGTCGTGCAAAATGTAATATAATAACTTTTGATTTGTATGATTTTTTTTTTTTTAAATTATATGGGAGTGATTTTTTCCCTAAAGAGAATTACCTATTGGCGGTTTGAAGGTTGATTTTTGGACTGAATATAAAAAAAAAAATGCTCATAATCTATTCAAATGCAGTTAATTCAATTATTTGGCAAATTGCTATTATTTTCTGAAAATAATTTACAAAAGTTTCTACTGCTATATATGATTAATTAGGACTTATCTTCACTCCTGCACCGCACAGCCTCAGCCTTCATTCTACAGAGTCCTGGATTTGCAACCTGAGCGGATCTCTCTCTCAATGTGGGCCACCCTGAGGTTTCTCTCTTTTTCCCTCTGGATTAATTTGAGTCGTTCCTTGTCGATGCAGGAGGGTCTCAGGACAGTGATGGTCAGGGACATTTAACAAAATGTATCTAACAGCGGCCGTCCTGATCCCTGTGGCTTCTATGCGTTTGTTGTTATTGCATTTCTTGTGTTTGAACTGTTTGATTCTCTGATCTGTTGTTGAGAAATCAGCAAGTAACATGACAGATGAGGTCATTGTGGCTCCTCCCAGTTGCTACAGTGGGGAAATTGTCTTAAATATTTAAAGAACATTGTTAGAAACATAGTGTGTGAGTTAATATTAAAGATGTCCCACTATTTTTATTGTTATTACTACCTCTAAAGAGAAGTGCAGTAGTAGGGATATGCAATTACATTTTTAAAGTCATTAATAGCTGATGGATCATGGTATTTGTAATTACTAAAATTAATTATTGTTGTTTTACTATTGAAAAGACCATGTCCATATTTTGATTATGTCGATGTTGCAAATTGCCAAAGCTACAGAAAGTGACTATACCCAATATGCCAGTATAAAACTGTGGGTATGGGTCATAGGATCATAAAGCTATAGATTATAAAATTATATCTATATTTTTAACAGTAAAATCTGTCCATCCAGCAAGGCAAGTTTAGTGGTATAGCACAATCAAGACCAAAGGCGAGGCCAAAGAAATTATAAACCAATGGGCTGCCGATCATTGGCTGTTGCAAAGACTATTAAATAATCAACAAATCTATTTAGGAAGAAAAAAATCACATACATTTGATAGTTTGGTCTGCCTGGAAAATAACAACTTTTACAATTACACTTCTCCAAGGCTTTGTGTATTTGAATAGCAGAGTTAGAAATAATGAAATAATAAAGAAATACATAAATAATCACAGTACATAAAGAGTTAATATGCAATCCTTCCGTTGTATGCACAGCTCAACAGAAGTGTTTTTAAACTGGATTTGAGCCGGAGTTGGTTCATACAGACCTAAAATGTCACAGATGTGTTTTGGTGCGAGGCCATGGAGAGACATATACTCACTCACTGCTGCTTTTAAGTATTTTCCCTGAGTCACAGGAAGCCAGCACAGAGACCCGAGAATATATGTTTGCAGTTTTCACACAGATATTATTGTAATTGAAATAAAATAGATTGTTCTTTCATACAAAATGTGTCCGACTAAGGAACCATTGCTTGATTAATCGACTAAACAGAAATGGAAAGCCCCATGAACAAGACAAAATATTGGGGTTTTGAAATAAATATAATCTCTATCTATTTATTTGTATTGAATTAGATAAACAGCTTTAGTTATAAAACGATCGGGTCCAAGAGTCATGTTCACACTTATTCTCATTAAAAAGGAACAGTTATGTAAAATTATCCTCAGGGTGAAGCAGATAGTAACATCACAAGACCTCCTCCTGATTTAGGCCTGATGCAAGTCCCGCTCTAGACCTTGTTTTGTTTTAGACCTGAGGACGTTCACTGAATATTCCAACATCTGCTGTGCTTTATTTCTTAGCAAGCTGGACAATACTAGCACTGGGAAAAGGCAAATGATGTAATTATTATTTTCAATTCAATATATTTGCGATTTACAAATACAATGAATTGAATTACTTTGTGTGTTGGGATTCGTCTCGGGGGACTTCACAAAGTTGTCGATTCACTCTTTCATAATAGTTCATTGTTAGCACATAAGTAAATGGACTTTTGAATAATGTTTTCATTTTTTGAATTTCACACTATGGATGCCTTGTTGTAAATTTGCGTTCAAACTCCTGCAATGTAAGACAGACAGGATTAAGTTACAGTTGAATAAACAAATAATAGTATAATAATAGTATAAATGTATTGTATTGTATCGTAATAATAAAAATATGCAAAATATTTAATCTTTAGAATTTAATGGGTTTAGTTAGTAAAAGGTCACAACTAATTAAATTCAATGTATATATGTGTACAGCCCTAAATCCCAACAGCAGTCGTCTCTTAGGACTTAATGTTCTCGATTCACCAACAACAGATCAGAGAATCAAACAGTTCGAACTCAGGAAATTCAATAATTACAAACGCGCAGGAGCCATTGGTCCATAGGGAAAGGCATGTCCCCAAATGTCCTGGATCATCACTGTCTTTAGAGCCTCCTGCATCGGCAAGGAATGACAAAAAAAAAAAAAAATCAGTGGGAAAAAAGGGAGAAACCTCGAGGACTCAATTAGCTTGATATAGTACATTCCTTTTATTTTGTATGACGTTTCCTAAGGCCATTCGAGATCTTTCACTTCCTGTATTTGGCAACATTTTTTTCCTCAAACTGCCTCCTGATTGTAGAATGATTCACCAAATAAAGTCAAAATAGGATGGGATTTTAAGTCCCACCACGATGGAAATGGTTAATCGGAGCTGCGTCTTTGGTCCAGTGCAAAATACCACGTGGAGAGGTGTGAATATTGTGGACTTGTGTTATGTAACAGGACTGAGGTGGCAGAGGGGGAGGTCAAACAACATTTATTATGACAAGCATTTCAAAGATCCTCTAATGTAAAAAGCCATTGATGATCGTTGTCTTTATTACCCATTTCAAGCATTCAATTTGGAAATGATGAAAAGTAGACTGTTTTGGTCCGTTTTTGCAGGCCTATGATGGTGCTTATGTGTTTTTTCACATTGTAAGGCAGAGCATTTTTATATTTTTGACTCTTAACTGCATGAAATGGCAATACAATGGTAATATATACCTTAGCCTTGGACGAAATGCCAAGATGTTTGTGAGTCCCATGCACATACGGCAAAACCTCTATAGTTGGTTAACTTAATGATTATAAGTCTATAAATAGTTTACATTATTTTACATAGTTTTAAAAGTTTGTTTTATGTATTGGAATTGTCCTGGCTCCCATGTGCATCACAGAACTCCCTTATGTCACTTCATGTAGCTTCCAATTCAATTTATTTTTGTATAGCCTGAATCACAACAACAGTCGCCTCGGAGGACTTTACAAAGTTGTTGATTTGGCAACAAAAGAATAGATAATCAACAGTTCAAATAATACAATAATAACACATAGGAGCCATTGGTCCATAGAGAGCTAGACGACCACTGTCCATAAATGTTATTACGTTTTCTTTATATGTTCAAGATCATCACTATTATACATATTTTTTACAGTGACAAAATTCTAAAATCTTGAAATAAAAACTTGTCGCACACTCTTTGACAACAGCAGATCTAAGTAATGAAAGTTCTCTGTGCGTCTGAAGAAGTTTGTTTTCTTTTCTCTGCCGTTTTGGCCTGAGATGTTGTGAATTCATTGCACTAAACATAATAAATCATTTTCATTTTCACAGCTGGCAATACACCCTCAGCTTATTATTATTAAAGAGAAAACCAAATCACACCACAAGTGTTGAGGATGTGGGAAACAGTGGTGGGAAGATAAACTGTCTCACAAGATCCAGGTGAGCTGCTGTAGTTGTGTCATTGGGCAAGACACTGCGAGAATCTGCATGAAACCAGCTCAATGAAACACAATCAGGAAGTGCCCTATTGACATGGAAAAGTAAGCTCAAAACTGTGGTTTGGGGCTCTTTGTGATTTTGGAGTTTATATTTTGATTTTGTCCAAACTGATTGACCAACCAGATACATTTAATCACGGAGGAACACGTGACACAAATTTAACCCTGTTGAAACACATGCCCATATAAGGAAATTGGCTCCAGCTTGCTTGTGTTCAAATCAGCTTCTTCTGCATTAAGGCTCTCTGAAGTCAGACTTTTAGATTTTAGAGATTATGATACTGTTTTTTTTTTTTTTTTAATGCATTGTGGCTATTTATTATTTTAATCCGGTGTGTGTTTTTAATGTTTTAAGGTTTTTAATTACTTGTGATTTTATTTTGTTTAAAAAAAAAAAAAAATCTGTTTTTTTGTTTTTTTTTGTATATGCATATTTAGATTTTAATGTTTCTGATTTGTTTGATATGATGTGGGTTGTGGGGCGCTTTGAGTTGCCTTGTACTGGAAAGGCGCTATACAAATAAAAGTTGATTGATTGATTGAAGTCAGCACTCGGTTGGTCCACTAATATTCAGTCTATTGTGTGTATTCAGGATGCAGGGTTTTGGCCAAATATGTTGCGATAACGTTGAAATTACACTCTGATATAAGGTATAAGTTCTAAGCTGGATTTAGAGGGCCTTGATTATAGCAAGACTATGTATCTTTCGTGACATGGGACAAGCCTGCCTGATTTTCTGGAAATCAATTGTCAATGTGGATGTGTGCTTTCATTGTGGAATATTTTCATAAATAATCATAATATTGTAGTGGCCTGATGTTTTGAGGACGATCAGTTCGATTCCAGATGATAGACTACTTTAATCGTTGGGTTTCTTTAAGCAACATTTACTCAGTCAATCCTGAAGCAATCAAAGTTGGAGCTGGTCAGATTGTGTGAGATGCATTTATTAGAAATGTCGTTATGATTTCAATAATAGTAATTTTGCCAAATTACTCAAATCCAATTGAATTCAATGTATTATGTAATGCCCTAAAACACGACAGCAGTAGTTGATTCACCAACAACAGATCAGAGAATCAAACTGTTCGAACAAAGGAAATGCATCAATAACAAACACATAAGAGCCACTGCAAACCACTTTGCCATCCTTATGGACTGTTAATATTTTCACTCCATTATTAAAATAGAAGAATGTGTGCATACAGTCTTAGGGAACTGCTAAACTCTAAACTTATGTTCTGTAACTGTATCTGTGGCATGTTGTGAGAGGAGCAATTACAGGAGGGGTGTGTTTTTGTCAAGGGTACGTGTCCATCTGGAGTGCAGTGTGTAGATAAGGCTTGGTGCAAGGTCTCGTGACTCTGTATGTTTGAGTGTAACTGAAGAGAGCGCTTATCTGGCCTTCACTGTTCCTGTCTGAGCCCAAACGTCCAGGAAACCAAGTCGCTGATCTCCTGCACACAACCTGAGGCTGATATACTGTAAATTACTATAGCCTTCAATTTAATGTTGCAAAAAAAACATTTATTTCGACATTTTAGACAGAAAATGATTGTTAGGCCTTTCTTAATAAGCATCAGAGATCTATTGAACAGCATCCATCTATTAACTGGTGTATAGTGACTGGCCTTGTCCTAAATGTTACTTTACATAACTTGCCTGTTCATTTCTTTTAATCAACTTAAAATGTGAAACTATGATATTCTGAAAAAAGTGCACTTTTAATTTTATTGTACTCAAAATATTGCACAAAAGAGACTATATTTTAACCTTTCAACATGGATTCACATTTCCTGGCTTTTTGCACACCCTGAGTGATTCTGTAACTGTCTTCATTGTGAGATCAATAAAGTGTTTCTAATCTTATCTTCTATAGACGAGGGACAGTCCAAACTATTCAGTAAGAGGGTAACTTTAGTTTAGCAAAATTGTCCAGGGGCTGACAACACAGACTGGATTCAGACTGTTCTGAGCTTATGTGGCATTTATTCACATTTGATGGAGCTGAAGTTGGCTGGATGACATTGTAAACTTGTGCATAAAGTGTGACATATGCTAAGGATGTTCACGGTTTAAAAATGTAGCCTCACGGTAATCGTTAGCGATACCACTGTTTTCAAAACTGATACAAGTACGAGTACTTTTAATTTGAGTACTTGCCGATACCGAGTACCGATTAGAGTACTGAATTGTATAAAACTAATTTAAAATGTCTCATTTCAGCAATAAGAAAATGCTTTAACAATTAAACATGTTAGCGATTGTTTTAACCGTCAACAATACAACATTTTATGTTGCTGTTAATTTTTTGTTGTGTTTTTCACATTGTAAGTTGAATCACAGGTTAAATAGACTTTTCTAAATTTCCACATTTCATCTTTAAGCAATAATTATTTTTTTATTTTATTTCAGATTCGAATTCCATTGGTCTATGTTTTAAAAGAATAGGAGTATAAAAAGAGCGAATGCAAAAGAAAATAGGGGGTCAGTCCCAGCAGAAGCAACTTAGTCTTATTTCAAGAACTCGTTCATTCATTTCCATCCCTTTATTATCCATTTCTGGGTCAGGGGGGTGGCAATCAGAACTGCCACCCGATTCACAAAGCACCATTTCAAGAACTGTTGCTTGATTTTCTCTTCCCAAGGGAGACATTTATTGCATCTTTTTAAAACAAGATCCTTTTTTCTTGTTCCTTTGGCAAATCTCGTTTTAAGACAGTGAAAATGTGCTCAAATTAACACACATTTAACCAAAATCAAGCGACTTGAGTTATTGAAAGACACTGTTGACCCTATTGAAATAAACGGCCACATGCCTGAAGATGAGTTACAATGACAAAAAAATTGTTTGGAGAACAGATAACATTTATTTTTGTTTGAATTACCTGATTTTTAAACCAGGTATAAGTCCCACTGAGATTTCAGACTCTACTTTTCTGGGGTGTCCTGCCCCAGAGAGAGGGGAGCAAGTATACATGGCTTTAGTGGGAAACAAACGCCACTCAGAAAGCCCCTGTGTGGAGGTGGGAGAATTGACTTAAATATTTTAGTAATCGTTATTTATAGAGCGCATTTTAAACAGACCAAGGTCACCCAAAGATCAGAGTTCAGATAGTATTTCATTCACTCCACACACAGTGATGACGGAAGCGAGATACCCATCAAACCGGCGCATCAAAGCCTCTGACCAAACGCCATTCACTCACTCACTACATTCATACCTAATACGCATGTTTTTAGTGGTAGGGTAAACCGGAGCACATGGAGGAAACTAGGGCTGGGCGATATGGCTAAAAAGTAAAATCTCGATTTTATTTCCTGATTTGGACGATTTTAGATTTTAAATCGATTTTCATTAAAGT
>JAPMNZ010924074.1:0-10676 GCA_029875035.1 Pomatoschistus microps
GATCCATCTTTACAAGTGACTTGGAGATCTATAAAAACACACGTTTACAGAGGGTAAGGAAAGTATGCCGGATTTGATACCAAGAAATAATTAACAGCAGTTTTATGATTTCCTGAATTAGATTGGCAGGTGGATCCCAAATCACAGCTAAGAGGAGTAGGTGGCCTGTGCATCACTGCTGCCAGACCTTTTCTTTTTATCCACAAAAAAATAAGCAGAATAACAGAAATTTAATATAAAACCCCGACCTTGACCCGGTCCATCCTGTTGCTTAAAGCTCGTGCCACATCTTTGCCAAGACAGCTGTAAAATCAGAGTTTCAAACCAAAAATAACCAAAATACAGACTTGAACATTATGTTACGAAACAAATGATGTTGTTGTTACCCTGATTATAATGAACCAGTTCTGCTGAAACTCCTGGCTGGGATATGTGTTTATTTTGTCAGAACAAACTGATAATACATATGTGTGACAGCTTTATTAATCTGTTATCTCCTCCCGTGCTCTTTTTTTCCACTGAGAGCATTCCCTGCTTGAGCGGACTGGGCTGTAGTGATATTAGTCCGGACAGGCAATAGTGTTGATTACTCATTGGCCATTAGATTGCTTTCACTGTGGTGGCTAAGCTCTCTGCATCATGAGATCGCTTGGCTGAGTACAAGATTAGAGAGCGTGCTTTGCTCAAATCCCCCCTAACTCCAGACCCTCAAGCCTCCTCCAAGACAAACTGTAACAATTCTAAAAAAAATACAGTACAATGACTTTTACCAAAGGTTTGTAGTTGCATAAGACTTACTACAACTATCCATCTATCTACCTATCTACTGTTTTCAGTTATTCTAGTAATCATTATTTTGATTAATAAAAGATAATCTGAATTTGACCCAGATTAAGTGAAATATATAATTTGATGAGTTTACTTAAATGCAAGGAGGAGGTGAAATGTCTAAGCTCTTGCCAACATGCTACTAACAATGTGGTTTTCTTTATTATATCAATTTACAAGAAATAATCTTTACACGCTGCCAGTGAAGCATGGGGTCACAGAGGACAAAACATGTCTTCTGAGTTGTGTTGGTCATTTAAAATATAGTGTGACATAATGAATGAAAATGATCTGGATATTTGCAAAATGTCAATGTAAATGAATATACCTTATGTATCATGAGTTCTTCCTCTCTACTTCTCTACTTCAATACTGCATGGTTATAGATTTGCATGCATATGATGGTCCCCTGTCGATGAAACTGCACAAATAAACTTGCCTGTGACATAATTGTTTTGCGTGTCAAATTGGACAGAAGTGAAGCAGACTGTTTTGTTGGCTAGTGCTTAAGGTGCTCGGCTAGCGGAGAGTGAAAGCTGCTGTGTTTTTAGCTTGTGTCATACCTCAAACTTATGAGCACCAAACAAGAGAACGTTCCCATATACATAAAACACATGGGCAAACATGCTGCCACTTACACTTAGTTATGACCAAAAAGTGCCAAGAACCAAGGTTGGTAAGAGCAAAAAAAAAAGTCATATGACCTGCCCCGACCAGAGTTTTAGCCTTCTATTCCTCATGTTGGCTTCTTTAGCTCTGACGGGATTTAGCAAAAACAACAAAAGATTTCCTTTTTAAAACAGAACGAGAGCGAGAGAAAACAAATCACATGCACCTCACGTCCAAATGTTCGCACTTGGCAAACGCTAAACTTAAAGCCCTTCGCACCAGGACTTCAGAATAAGCTTGGACTTGAAAGGTGGCAACGCAGAGAGAGCATAGCACTGCGGCTTAAAGCTCATTACCTTTTCTCTCGGCACCTCGCTGAGTTTAATAGGCCCTGCTCCCTCTCGTCGGCACATCCACCGGCCGCTAATCAGGTCAACAGCAGAATTAACCAATCTTTTAAATTTGGTCACTGATGCTTGCAGGTTGTAAAAATACTTGCTTTTGAGTGTCATGACAGTTTACCGTGATGTAGTTCTTGTCTGTCATTTAGAACAAAAGCTAAATCAGAAGAATGGTTTAAAGGCAAGGGCAGACTTTAAGAAGCTCAGAGCGACGAGGGCACAAGGAGTTTAACATGTGATTGTGACCAAAACACAACACAATTTTAGTCTCGAGTTATGTTGTGTGTGAAATATACACAAAGCAAGGGCAAATAAACACATTATTCTCTGCAGCCACATGCACCATATGCATTATCTTATCATATATTCACAGACTTTAATTTCCCATCACATGAAACAGCACATCACGATGAGAAGGGAATGTATAATAAGCTTTAATGACTTGTTTCTCTCTGTTAAAGAACACAGCAAAAACATAGATTTTCCATTAAAATGGCACTAAAGTTGTCACATTTGGCCTGCGCTGTATGGCCTACATGTGTCTTTGTAATGTGAAGCCTGCTGTAGCCTCGTGCTCCTCCACAGTCGGGGCCAGATGTGCAGCTCTGCAGCCCTTTGACACTGACAGGCACCAGCACATTGTCTTCACTGAGAGCTACATCAATCTCCCTTTGCTGCGCCGTGCTAAAACTGGACAGTAAAACTGTTAAAACATCGAGTGGCATGTGTGTGTTCCCCCCAAGGAATTTTTACTGAGCCTTTCCACTCAAAGAGCACATTAGACGTGGAATTTTACTTGTTTCCTTTTTCAGACTCTCATGCATCTTTATTTGTCTTCATGTAGAACCTGCAATGTAATCATAGTTACAGTCATAAAAGTATTAGTCAATGACATTGGTTTTACTTCATTCTCTTTACTTTGTTTGGAGATCAACATTAGGGATATTTAAACATAATATGTCCCCTCAGTGCTGATATGCCACTCCGGATTCATTTGGAGTTTGATGTTTTTGTGGTTTGTATTAAAGTGGTTGTAGGCATGCACCATAATATCAGGTAAACCTATGACCTAAAACCTCACTCACCTACATAACTACACACACCTCACACATCATTTCCAGTTATTTGCCAAACTTCAAAGTCACCGACAAACAACATCATGGATTTACCCGCTTCGCCTCATTATAGCCTGCAGCTGAACGACTTTGTACTTTAACAAAGTGTGGATAACCCAACTCACTCTCACAGAAAACTGTGTAATATTGATCCACCTCTTAAACCATAAGAATACCACCTTATGTAAATGACCCCTTTTAAAAATAAAAACTGAGATTTTCTGAGAGAAGTTAAGTATTATTTTTGCTTACATGCACTGGTGCATCACTACTGCATTGCCCTGAATACAAATGGATCCGTTTCTCCTTTGTTCAGCGTTAACCCAATTTTTAACTGTTCCAGGACCTATGAAATTTGATTCAAGAATTTCATGACAGATGAACTCCATCGTTATAACATAAACATGGTAGAAGTTCATTTTAACGTGGTTCACAAAAATGTAAATTTGTAATGTAATGTAAAGTAGATCCTTGCAGTTAAAATATATGAATATGGAATTAGGAAGTACTTTTTAAAGGCATGATATCAATCAAGACTTTGAACGTAATATCACTGTAAATTATATTTGGTGGGTCTTATGCTCAAATAAGAGATCAGAGACCTGGCTTTTGTTAAATGTTACTCATTCATGTACAATTGTATCACTGTTTTTGGTGGGCCTAAATTAAAGTACATGGAAAGCCAAGTGAATGTGACATCGGAACTAGCATCCAATTTTCCTCAGACAAAAGAACAGAAACATCCGAGTGAACAGTCGTTCCCGTCAAGCAGACAATACTCCAGACAAATTAAGGAGGGAGATAAAATAGCTTTCGCCCCATCAGAGGAGTGGTCCTGCCAGTCACTTCATTCCTCACATTCCACTTCATCCAGAAGCGACTCTCACCAGTGCCTCATTTGGTTTGATTGACATTAGTCGCTACCATTAGCACTAGTATGCGGTTGGCCTCTGACCCCACAGCAGCCATGTTGTTTGAAACAACTTGAAGTATATGATTTAATCTGCATGGGAAAAACGCTTGTGGAACCTGCGGGTCCAGAGCCTCGTCAGATCATTCAACAAATAGAGGTGAGGAAACCGTGGTCCTATCTCCGGGGTCAGTGCAGACTGCTCTAGACAAGCTTGGACGAGTTCTACTGCATTGGATTATCAAGACTGAGAAGATAAATTCATATTCTTAAAGACCACACGTGACATACTGTGATTGGTGGATTGATTAATACAAAAGAGATCACATTCAATTAAAAACAATGATATGAAAGTATTTTGTGTATGTTATAACTAATCAAGATTCAGGAGTGGCAGAAGCCCTGGTCTGTACTATTTCCTCTGTCTGGTGCACACTGGGGTAGTTTTGCACAGTTTTTCCAATGAGGTTTTACTGCTAATGGAAAATAAATTCTTGAATCTTGATATTATTACTATTAATAATTGATATAGTAATTCCATGAGTAGAAAAGTGATTATGACTTCCTGGTCTATAAGCCACTACTTTTCCAAGTTTTTTTAACCTTGCAGTCTATATAGAGAAGTGGCCAATGTAAAGATATTTATATTATACATTTTGGCTCAACGATGCACTAAGGTTTTCCACAAAAAAGATGACAGAAAAAAAGAGTTAATGAAGACAAAGGCCCAAGATCAGAGAGCCCTGCAGGATTACCAAATATAACAATTCATTGTTTTGTCTCATGGCCTTGGGATTGTATTTCACAGCCCATGGATATACAATTGAAGAAGCTTGAAAGAAGAAGAGTACATCTTTCCTTTTGCTATTTTAAAGACACGGACATTAGGCCAATTGCAAAATCACTTGTGTCAAGTCTTAAAACTCCTATAAATAATAACTTTAAATAATGTTCTATGCTATTTATTAGACATCAGCTAAGCTCGTTTTGTGACAAAAAGATGAAGCAAAAAATATAGAGGAGAATAGAGAGTTTGAAAATGGAAATGTCTGGGGCTACAACAAAAAAATAATTTGCAGGCCACATTTGATGCATTAGCCGCATGTTTGATATAGTTTAAACATTAATTCAACCAGATCAAGGTTTTGGTTCATAGTCCTGATGACGACCTCTGCATAGATTGTTTATAGATGGACAATGCTCTCCCTAGCTCAATGCAGCCCAATAGGGAAGTGCTCATGGATGAAGTTTTGGTACAAATCGCCATTGACTTACAGAAAGCCTTTTGGTTCATGTCACACTCATCATTTTGGTAGCTGAGTGCTATCCACTCAGGTAAATCCTCCAGCTCCAGTAGTCCTGATCAAGGCGAGCATCAACATCTGGAGATGGGTTCCCATGTGCACATTTACATTTAACTAATCCGTCGTTTAGTATGCTCTGTGTTCCTGGTGTTTATTTTTGTTGATATTGTCTCTGTAAATCCAGACATGAGCCGTATGAGAAATGACCAATCAAATGCCTTCATTCGCAGTGCCCCGTGACAACAATCTTCCCAACACATCTGCCCCTCTTACAGCGCAAATCTAACCCCATCAGAACAGTGGCCCATATAAGGAAATTTGTCCCAGCTATCTTGTCTTCAGATCAGCTTCTTCCACCATCGGCTTCTTCCACATTATAAATGACCAAAGGCACTAGATTAGTTCATTCCTAAAAGGCCTCTGTGTCACATCTGTTGCTCCTTATGAACAAGGAAGTAACTAATAAACACACACAGGAGGAAATATTGAAATTTTGAGGATATGTTTTTGAATTAAATGTTTGGTCAAATCTTTAATGCATCATCTTGTGTTTTACTGACATGTGTTATAGTGATCTGTCATATGGGCTTTAGGTCAGGAGAAGATCCATGAACCCATAGAACAGACGCACATGGCTCTGCTGAAATCTCTGCTTCAGTTGTTGTCGTTGATCTGTCCTCAGAATAAGTAAGACATCAGTGACCGGAACCGATCCACCATGAATGTTTCACTTTTCACAGAAGATTTATATTTTCAGGTCTGTGTAGTTTTGTAAGAGGAATAAAATGCATGAAGGAAGTTGCAGCACCTGGGCAATATTTCTTTCAACATTTCAGTTTTCTACGGTGCTCAATGTGGTTCAGTTTCTACTGGATCCGAACAGACCCAAGTGTGTAAGTCGTCTTTATAGTTGGAATGATGCTGTAGATTTCAGAGAATTAATAATATTTTTATACACAGTGGATGAGTGAGTAGAACATATGCTCCACAGCAAGAAGATTGTGGGTTTGATCCTCTCTGGGTGGATTTTCTCCAGGCGCACCGGTTTCCCTCACCTGCCAGAACATGCATCAGAGGTAAAATTCTCCAACTTTTACTAGTCGGATGCAAACAACAATATCTCCTCACGAAATGAAATTCACGTTGAAGGAAACATATTACACTTTTTTGAGTGTTTAACTACGTTACAATAATGTTCTTAAATCTAAGTCAGTCCTGGAGTTGTTTTTAGACCCATCCACGCCTGGCACATGAACTTGAAATATCAAGATAGAGATTTTATACTTGTTATTTGATGCTAGAGTTAGATATTTTGTTTTATTTTAATTAGTACAGCTACTGCTCACTTATCTTGTGCTGTGTACTCTTCTTTCCTACTGTTCTATAATTTGTGATGCAACACTGAAATGTCCCCACTGTGGGACAAATAAAGGATCTCTTATTCGTAATCTTAACTTTGCCCTTTCTATCTAAAAGCTCCTGTCTCAGTCCTGCTATAGTATAATGTATCTGTACTATTACATCTCATTCTACGAATGAGCTGTTTTCTGCCTTTTAAAACAAAAGTATTGCTCTAATAGGTTTTAGTAATTCAAAACCTAGTAAATTACATTCTGAGTAAAATTAAACTCCTCCCTCTGGTGGTGGCATAGGGAGTTACTGTCAGAAATCATTTTTAATGGCCAAAGATTATGCATATTGTTTTGTCTTAACCTTAACCTAAACCTAAACCTGTCACAAGATGCTTGGACATCTGTGCAATGCTTTCAAGGAATTTGTTGCAGTTTCAAAATGCTACATAGTTTTGTCCTTTTGTTGTGCTGGAGTGAAAGCAGGGTTAACGAAAAACCCTAATGCTCCATTTTCAGACGTAGAAAGCGAGACGGGCAGAAGGAAAAAAGAGAGAGGAAGGAGAAAGGGAAGCTAGATCTAGAATCACAGCTTTTTACCATGTTATAGTTCCCCCTGTCATTTACACGCTCAAAGTAGTCTTTAGAGCAATATTGGTATAATTTATATCCTCCTATGCCCTCCCTGGACCTCTCTGACCATAGCCACCAAGCCACTCCCACTGATTTATCGGTTTATTTGCTAATATTCTTTTCTGAAACTGTGATACACGGATGATTCTTCTAATTTACATGGATGATGTCATTTATACTCCAAGGAAAAAAACCATGCATAGCTGACATTAATTCTGGCGGTACTGCATAAAGAAGTGCATGTAATATATTGTTAGATCAATACAGAGGTAGTATTGCACCACATAGAAATCACACAAAGCAGACAGAAGCGCGTATAGACAATGCAACAAACGCATATCGACAGTGTGTGTAATCTCAGGTGGTTGTCTGTGGACTGTGTGTGACATGTGATATTGATTTGCCGGTGTCTGTCAGTGTGTTGAGTCATTGTTTTAACTTCCTCTTCCAAAAGCGTCATCTCCCTCTCTGGACTCAGGAATGTTTGGATGTTGGAAGAGTTCTACTGTTGGTTATAGGATTCTCTTGGCTAAAATGGACCATTCTAATACTTTTCTATTTGGCCATGCCTCACTTCATGACAACTCACAGACAATCCTAGCTATTATTTGCAGTATTACTATTTCAATGTTTCAAAACGACTAATGGTGTCAAGTGTGAATGTGTGTTTTTTATCGTTGTTACAGTATATGTTTTTTGTTTTTACTTTTCTTAAGATTCCTTTTTCTTGAGTCAGTGGATCAATGTCAAGGCCTTCAAAACCTGCTGTCCAAATATTGGCGAACCTCTGCTGTCCCAATCAATAATGTCTGGGTCACATATGCAGAATGTGTGCGTAAGGCAACACACAGAAACAAAAGGTTAATTGTTCTTCCTGTGAGAATTGAAGAAAAAAGTTAAAGTGAAAACAGTAATAAAATGTAATTGCAGGATGTTTATTGTGTGCACTTTAGGAAAGGTTTGATTCCTGTATCGGTCCAGTGTCCGATCCAAACCCAGTGTGAAGAAGTTTGTTCTGTTCATAAAAACAAAACCAAGAAGAATATCTAAACCAATCAATAAGATACATGTTCTCAAAAATACCTTAATAACTTTTTGATATACCTTTTAAAACATTTTAAAACCAAAGTACCTTTTATATATTCGTGTCAAAATGTTTTTCAAATGTATTTTGCCAGATAGTCACGGGTGAAATGGACGGACGGGTCCGGCTCTCCACAATATGCTGCCTGCGGAAATTCAGTCTGGCAGGCTCTCTACCGCAGCCCATCCAAGCCGGCCCCTTTCTCCCTCAGCCAATCACACAGCGCTACCAACCAATGCCAATCAAGAGGTAGTTTAAAAGCAGAAACTTCCCTGCAACTTACCCTTTTCCAAGCCTCACAACCTCCTCGGCCTTCGAGCCTCTCATCACAACTTTGCCCTTATGCCACCAGTACCTCGGCTTTATGCCACCACCAGTACTTAGGCCCCGGGGATTATGAGCTTCACACAAGCAATGATCTTCAGAGACCAAATGCCGCAATGGGAGCCTAGGGTGCCAAACAAACAATAATAGTAATAATTTAATGCAGTTTTCTGTCTCTGTGTAGTCTCTCCAGATTGAAATCAGGATATGACAATTTGACCCCTGTTACTGCCCATACCTGTCTCTCAGTGTACTTTTGTTTTCCCCAGCCAGAACTAAGATCCACAACCAAGACAATTAGGTCTTTTTCCATATTGTCTTTTCTTGCTGAGGCTGCCGCAGGTGTACGTTGCTCTGCTGCACTGACGTAGTACTGTATAACTTCAGGAGCCTGCTGAAGCCATTTCCATCCTTCAATATGGATCTTTTCCTCAAATCCATATTTAATTGCTTTCATGCCTAATGTGACCAGAAGGCTTAGTGGATAAATGTACTGTCTGCCTTCAGTTAAATGACTTGTTTAGAGCGGTTTATGCAGAGTGTGACACAGAGCCGCTTCAGGTCAAACAGCTGACATTGGAAATGATATACAGTAGTAAGTGACTGTGAATACACATGTCCATATCAGCCTGCTGTGCCAGATGTGCCACTGATGTTCTGCTCCATATGGAAGCACTTGACTAAGCAAACAGAGAAGAGCCTCGATCCCCACAGCAGGAAGGCCACTGTCCCTCTGGGTAATAATAATGAAAAGTCGGCTAACCATACGTCAAATATCCCGATTCCTCAAACTCTATACTGCTTTGTTGGGTCTGTGCCAAAATCCCTGCCCCTCTCTTACCCATGAGGCTTTGCAGGTTCACAACAAGTGCACACTTGTGAGTCTTGCACTTGCTGTTGGCCTGTGTAGCATGTTTCCGTTCATTAGAGTTAAGATGGTAATAATAGCTTCATGACTGGAATCAGAAGTTGCGGACGGTTCACAGTGTGTTATGCTGTCAGAGCCATCAGAGCGAGGCGTGCTATTTACAGCTGTGAAAAACTCTGGATCCGTCATTATGTTCCTTAAGGCAGAACTGTGCATGTGTGACGACCACTACCAGGAAAAATAATGAGTTATGCTGATTTATTTCACACTAATTCATACCATATTTCCAATGTTGACTTTTAATTGCTGGGATTTTCCCATAATTTGCCGTGGTCATATACATTTAGTTGTTGTCTATATAATGATAAAGGATTTTTATCTTAAATCAAAGTTCCTTGGAACTTTATCTCATTGTTTTACACATTATTTTCCCATGGATCCTTGAAGAGCACCTGACTCTTTTTTTCCCCTGTGATCCCATATGAACTCATTCCTCTTGCAAATGTAGTTGTCTTTGTTGTGGTTTGTTTTTACTTTTTGACAAATGCAGTTTCTGTATTCTTTATGTCCCAAGCACATGATAATAAACTGTGTTGCATAGTTATTGTATTGTTTATTTGGTTGGCTTATGAACACACCCTTGCAGAATATACCCTTGAACTAATTTCCATTCATGTGTTTCCCCCTTTGGTTGGGGAAACCAGAGCACCTGGAGGAAACCTGTGCAGTCAAAAATCATGATTGTTTGATTGAATCCTGGAGGAGCAACATCACAATGTTTGTTACTTATAAATATCAGGTTTGAGCGAATCATATTCCTTGTAGATTGTAGAAATCTCAGAGGTTGGCTGTTTAATTGTTAGGGCAAGATGTGAGCAGTCATTAGGTAATGCTTATATTTATATTTTCAATCATCATGTATCATCTTGTTTTCACTTGACAGTTGATGTTACTTTGCTGTGGTATTTCAGTAGGAAAATCTTGAAAAATTATCAGAATCAGAAACAAACTAGGAAATTGCTTAGGCTCTCTGTGCAAACAAGCTAAAAAGTAAAAATAGAATAAGGTATGCATACAAAAAAAATCTGAATAACATTTCTTAAAAATACTGCTATTTACTATGTCCACTCTACATTCTTGTGGTCGAGTTCAAGCTGTCAAGGCACTGCATTTGTACATTGTATTTGTTCATTTCAAAGTACAAAGTGGAACTGCATTAAAACGAATACAGATTGTTGTTGTGTGTGTGCA
>JAPMNZ010924123.1:0-11144 GCA_029875035.1 Pomatoschistus microps
CCCGTGGAGCCACAATAATGAGACTCAGACCCAGGCATTGCAATTACGCTTTATATAGGCCACAAATTAATGATTTAGATGTAGAAATAATGTTTTTGAAAAAACGATATGTCCACTTTAAAACAAGATATGCCAATGGGACAAAGTGGTTTAGTCCTATTTTAAGAGGTTCTGCTTGATGTTCTCATTCCAAGGGAAACATACAATACAATACAATTTGTTCTTGTATAGCCCTATTCTTGCAGTCTCTGAGATGACTATAGCAGTCATCTCAGAGGACTTCACAAAACCATTGATATCACCAACACAGATCAGAAAATCAACAGTTAACACACAAAATAAAAATATGGTGAGACCAATGTCTATGAATGTTGATAAATGTCCACACATGTTGTAGAATGTTAAAGGGTCCTGGATCATCACCACAGTCCTTTTTTTTAGACAATAACTATCCAACAGACCCTCCTGCACCGCCAGGGAAATTCTATAGAACCCAGTGGGAGAAGAGTGGGAAACCTCTGCGAGATCCACATTGAGAAGGGATCCGCTCCCACTGACGGACGGGCATTAGATCCAGGACCTAAGATACAGAACGTGGACCAGGGCCACGCAGCGTCTGCAGAACGTCCGGTACAGTGCAGGACTGAAGCAGCTCCCAGGCGGGTCGGGCAGGGCAGTCTGCAGGTGTAGATGGAGAGGGCCGGTTCAGAGATCTCGTTGTCACGCCAATGAAACAGACAATGGGAAAATGGGTATATAGCAATGAACACACTACAGTCAAAATCCTAACAATGCAGACAGTTAGAGTAGGAAGGAGGAGAGGATAGTTCTCAAGTTACCATATTTTTCAAAGGAAACTGACTCCCTATGCAGCTTGACTGACAGACTAAGATACATCAGTTTTTTTTTTTTCTCATAACTGTTTGCAGTGTAGCCTTCAATGGAGAAGGACAGAAAATAATGACTTCCACTCAAATGCCATGTAATATGTACGAATTGACCAGGCAACTTCACACAGCACCTGTGTGACCTGTACCACATGTTGAAATGGTCGGAGGTGCTAAGTCCTCCTCTTGACTGAAGCGGCTCCTGTACTTAAGCCAAGTGCTTCACCATTTACTCTGGGCTTATCTCTCACTGCAGGGCCCTTTACAGAGAGAAAAGTGGAACTCTCTGACTTACTTTAACACATGTATTTTCTTATTCTATTGTCCAAAAACTCTCGCCTGGATTAGAGGTTGTCCAGTCCACTGCTTTTACTTAATAACAACTCTCAAACTCAATTGTGCCTTCTCAACTATTGGATGTATTGATCTGTGTGCAGAGGCGAGGCTGCAGAATGGCATTTTATCAGTGTAACTAATGGAGTGCAGGCATGTGAAGATATCATTGACCCCGAACCTCACCAATATGTGGGGCGCAAATAGTTTTCGTACTGCGCCGTAGCATCGCATTTTCTTTGTGTCGCTAGAGTCGCACAATCCAATCCATCTGCTCTAAAAGGTAAGCAGCCGTCTGTATCCAGTGTTTTTGGAGGAACACCACAACTGCAAATATAGCTTGGTTACTACATGCATGAAATGGCAAGTTGCCTTTTTGGATTGCATTCTTGTGTACAAGTTTCTCTAACATGTATAAGGAGCGCGAAAATATGTAAATAGAGTACGCAGCCAGCCATGATGTTTATTCATCGACCTGAATTTCTCCATCTGTGTGAGATAATAAAGGATTGATTGATTGATATACATCTGTGACATGTTAGTGCCATATTAGCCAACTCGAACTCTGGGGAGCACAGGGACCAGGCTTCTGCCGTTGCCCAGAGTCAGGAGTGAACATGGGGAGGCAGGGTTCCAGATTTATACAGCTAACATCTGAAATAGTCTTCCTAAAAAACAGATGTTTAGCAGTGCATGCATCTGAAGGATTGCATCTTCACTATGGTTAATGTACTAGTATGAATTATGATTCTAACAACTTGCATGATTTATATCTTCTTTTGTTCCGCACTTTTAGTTTATTTTTTTTGTTTCTTTCCCTTTTCCTGTATTTATGTAAAAAAAAAGATGGATACATGAGGTGAATAATCATGAGATACACAAAATGTCTCTTTCTGTTGTGATACATTTTAAAATCTGTGTTTGTTTTGTAATACAAATTCAAAAATTTTATTAAAACTATCCTATATAACACTGACTGTGCAGAAGGAAGTCATCTGTCCATCAGATCTGTCTGGTCTGAGTGAGAGAGGGGGAGATGGAGCTACACTGACTCCAACTTCAGTGTTGTGTGTTTTTCGACTGGGTGGACCTCTGCTTGTAATGTACATGTCGGGTGCTGAAAAGGTATGATGGGTTTTAAATAAGGTTTATTTGTGTTTTTATGCATATTGAGTTTGGACATAACCTGTGCATTGGATATAAAAGACAAGGAAGGGAAGGAGGAAGAGAGAAAAAAGAAGCTGCGTGGTCAGGCGGCCGAGGCCAAAGGACCGGGACTGACAATGCGAGCAGACACAGAGAGGTGGAGAGAACCAAAGAGCGAACTGAGCGCCGGTGCCTGGTTTAAACCTGTATTTTAGCTTCTATTTCAGCCACTATTCGTAGCCCTGTTTTACCCCTCTACAACATTTTGGATCATAGATATCATGAAATCATCATTACACCTACTTTTATCTCACAGCTTTTAATCCAGTGGTCTTTTTAAACCAGGTCCAAAGAATCGTTTTCCACTTATACTGTGTTCCGGTTTTGCCCAAAGTCACATGGGTTCACAGGGTTCAACAGGGGCACAGGTGTTTAATCACCAGTAGACCGGAGCAGACGACTGAAGAATCCCTCAAGTTGCTGCTGGTGTGACTCTGCCGATGAGGCGGTTGTCTCGAAGTTTCACGCATGGATTTTTATGGCCGTAGTTGTGACTGGTTGGAAATAAGTCCACTTACTTACTTACTTACTTACTTACTTATATAAATAAAAGATTACTTTGATTAAAAATTGATAAACTTTACATTGACTCAAAAATGCTGAAGAAATTGTATGACTTAGATCATACAATTCTATTATGGAAATGCAGCATCTCTATTAAGTTAAGTAGAACGTCGCCCACGGAGATGGTTTTGGTCAAAGGAATGAAATAAACCCATGTGAGCTGACCTTTCAGTGTCTTGACTTGATTATTTATTTACTCATTTGAGAGGATAAACCCCTTGAGATGCATCATCTCGTTTTCGAGAGGGTTCTCAAAATGATTACAAGAAAGAAAAAACACAAGACAGAAACAGCACTACAGGCTCAGGATGAATCAAAAAAGAAACAAAAGAACAAAAACTAATTATAACTGAACATAAACCTTTTCACACTTACTTTCATACAAGCGACAACACACACTCACACACATACACTCACAACTTAAGCATACACTCACACAGCTCTACAGTAAACAAAATCAGTTACAGTAGGACACTTTTCAAAAACAATTACAAGGCGTTTGTAAATATGACAAAAGGGCATTTTTATACAGATTTGAGAGAATAAACCAACTAATAAAAAAATAAATCATTGTTAATTGCAGCCCTCGTAGGGACCCACCCTGTGAGAAATGCTGTTATGAGAAAACATAAAACCCCACAGTTATATCAATATTTCAGCCCGAGATCATGAAAAGAATAGTAATTGTGAGGCACAATCAACACAAGGAATTATGAGTGAAATGAAATCAATGCACTATACTGTACCTATTTCAATTCCAATATCAATATGTATGCCCGTATGTTATTATGAGACATGAATGCTTTACACGTGCACTGTGCACCTGCTTGAGATCGTTTCCTCACCTGGATAAGATGAGCTGTTATTTTAATACCTTTCATTTGACTATTGTTGCATTTTCCTGAGAAACCATGAAGGAGTGGAGCTTTGAGAGCAATATTTTATACATCAACTTCTAAATTATACATTTCCACTGATTATGGGTTTTACAGAGCTGGGATAGTGCCTAGACAGGAATAAATGCTGTGATGCATAATTAGCTTATTAAAATGTAATTATAATGGAAGAGGAGAAAAGCGGCATCACTTTGCAGCTTACTGAGGCAGCCATTATCATTTAATGAATACTTAATCAAGAAATTTAGGTAAAACCGACAATGCTTTCACTAATACCGGAAGTTGGGCACAATCCCGTAATGCTCTTAATATATGCGTGCCTGTGTGAATAAAAGTCACGTTTGGATTTTTGTCCCAGTTGTCACGAGGGATTTGGGAGCAGTGACAAGGACTACATTGAAACCCATTGGGAGGCGTTAATTTTTGAAGTACAAGCTTCATAATATCTGTTTTTTGTGAACAAAAGATGTGGAGACAAAAAATAAGAGATGGGAGAATATAAAGAGACAGAATCATCTTTTAAGATTTATTTCAAGGACAATTTGTAAATGGCAAAGTAAATTAGTGCCACTGAGAAAATCTCAATTTTCTTAACAGTGTTTTAGAGATAGTTTCTTAAAAAAGGCTCTTTATATCATGTTGCCATTCAAAGCGACTGATCATTCAAATGTGTTAGTTAATTATGCCGCTTTAAAAGTGTTTGAATGCCTCCCACGTTTGAAATCATGAGAAGAATAAAAGACACTGTTTAATGAAATACTGCAGCCTTTGAGTTAGGAATAATATGAAATCAACTATTTTACTACGACGCATTCAGACAATTCTCTCTCTCCAAAGACTTAACCATCTTTAAAGCCAAGTGTAGAAAGGTGTTCAAATCAAATAAATGTTATTTATAGAGCGCATTTTAAACAGATGTAGCAAAACAAAGGGCTGGACAAAAAATTACAGGACATAAAAAATAGATGAGTGGGAAAAAGTGAATCTTCACGAAGGCATTTCATGTGCTGGAGGTGAATACTTTGAACTTGTTTTAAGTTAATGTCGCAATATGTAATATTTTCATGTAAAGTCATCATTAAAGGGTCCTAATCTGTCAAAATGCATTTATAAATCATGCTCTTTTCGAAATACTTCTTTAACTGATAACAATAGTTCAGCCAAGATATTTGGATTTCAAAATGTATTTTACAGCCCTTAAATTGTTGTTATTGTTTACATTTTGATGTCCCGCCCTCCACCGTCTTACCAATCACAAAGTTTGTGACACGGGTTGTCAGAACTCACCACATTGAGCTAATATCACTTGTAAATTAACAAGTTGCCGCAGAACTAAAAACGCTTTCGTTATGATTCACAAATCATTAATGACAAAACAAGAAGTATAACGAGGATTTCTTTCGGAAAAGGTGTTGGTTAAAGACTTGTTGCTGACAAAACTCTTGTCTATTCAGATTTTATGTTCCCAGCTGGATTCATCTGCATATCTGGCAACCTGAGTCAGGGACAGTGGGAGAGGTTGCGGTACCATTTTTGGCCAGATTTTTACATACTGCTAATAATAATGCATTGGTTTTATATAGCACACTCACAAACTACTACTGTAGCCACAGCTGCCTTGGGGCACACTGTTGGGGCACACTGACGGAAGCGCTGCAATTAGTATGTGCCCCTCTGAATCACCACCGACCTCACGCACCACCTTGGTGTTCCCAGAGGTCTCCCATCACAGTACTACCCAGGCCCTGCCCTGCGCTTTGTGACTCTGGCGTGTGAAAGGCGCTATATGAATAATAAGTCTTCCTTACTTACTGCTCTAAAGTCAAAACAGATGTTGTTTGCTGCAGGCTCAAAAGTGTGGAATGAAAATGAAATGTTATACATGTGCTTTCAATATAAAGCAATGATAAACATTGGAAGTTATTCAGTCTTTTCCAAAATCCACAGTTTTTGATTCTTTGATGTTAAAACTGTTCATGTATGTGTGTCAATGCTTATTCTGAGCCAGTTCACTCTAAAGTCATCTCCAGGGGCTTTACAATAAAAGCTCCAAATCCTCCTCGAGCAAGCACTCTGGCCCCGCAGACTGCAGAGAAGGCTTTGGACAGATATTCAGTTCAATTATTACTGCCAGATCTAAAATATGTTTGTGCAACAATATCATAAAGTCATCTTTTTATGGCTTATTCAAGATTGTACATTCTGGTCTAGTGCTTTAAAGGAGACATGATATTCACTGTAGTATAAACATTTATATAGTTTAGTCTCAATAGGTGTCTAAAATGACTGAATGACTGTGAATATCAGAAATAAGAGATTATCAGTTACTTTTCATCAGAACTTTTCAATTATCAGAATCAGAATCATTTTTATTGCCACGTATAACAAAGTTATCACTTGGAAATTGTTTTGGCAGAAAGCCTGCCCCATATATACGTTGGTAACTCCTGATTGGAAAAAAAATACCTTTTGATAAAACCCTTGATATCTTGTCTTGTTCTGCACTTTGAGTTGGCTCCTCTATGAATTGTGTTATACAAATAAACTTGCCTTGCCCTGATTTATAGATGAGCTTGAATCTCATTTTTTTTAACTAGCCTCCTCCACAAATTACTCTGGAGGTTGCCATGCCAAAGGGAGGTGATTAAAACATTTTTCACTTTCTGCTATAAACAAAACCAACTTTTATCATTCCCTCTTCTGCCAACGACAATGTTTTACACATTTCTTTGAACACCAACACAATATAAACAACTTTTTTTCCAAGTCCAAAGAAGCTGAAGAGGTTGAAGAGATGCAGGTTCCTACCCATGCACTAAAGAAATCATTCCATTATAATGTCTTTGTGTCATTTTGTCTTCTCATGAATAAAAGCAAGATAAAAATAAGTCATTTCAAAGAGAAAAACATCAGTCAGAAGCAGGAAGTGGTACCTTTATGATGAGAGCGGAGTGCATCTGTCAGGCCAGAGTCAGTGGCTGGTGTCAGGACAGGTCCAGAGCCCCCTGGAGAGAGATGATCGGAGCAGCTGTGGAAAATACTCCCCAGAGGTGCTCTCTCTGGGATTGTGCTGCGGACGGCAGAAAGCTCCAATGCACTTACAAAACTGCACGGGGAGGAAAAAGGCGAGTACTCTCAATGACCACTTTATATTGTACACCTGTTATAGGAGCATGATGATCTGAAAGTGTGCCGTTTCCAGGAGGTCATCTAAAACCCATTTGGAAACCTTTCTGCATCGGAAAGGGCACTGGAAACTGTGAATTTACATTATAAGCTTAAATCTATTGTTGCAGAAATTGGAGAAGAGTAGAAATAAAAATTCTAACAAAGTCACTCTTAACATAATTTTATCATTTTTTATAAATAGCATATATTTGTACAAAGCAGCAGAGAAAGCTTTGAAACTGCAACTGTGAATTTTAGATCTAGATTCTCAAACTACTTTGTAACATTAGAAATATTTTAATAGCATTTTATAGGCCCGGACAGAAATATTGTCTGGCAGGATGGATTTTAATAGAGACTGCACTGCCCGACCTACCTCGAGGGCTGCACCCCCTCCCCACCAGGAGCTGCTTCTGTCCTCGTTCTACAACCTGAATCTGCGGCCGCTGTGTTGCCGTGGTCCTCGTTCTGTAGCTTCGGTCCTGGATCTACAGCCCGTCCGTCTGTGTGCAGCAGATCACTCTCTTAATGTGGACCTCGGATTTCTCACTTTTCTCCCACTGGGTTTTTGGGTTTTTCCGCTGATGCAGGAGGGTCTGTTGGACAGGTAGTGTCTAACAATGTGTTCTATGTTTTTTTAATTTTCAACGGTTTTGTTAAGTCCTCTGAGATAGTGTTTGTTGTGAATTTGGGCTATACAAGAATAAATTGAATTTAATTGTATGGCAGAACAAAAAAAACTTCAACCAGAATCTGACAAGAGTTAATCTGAAACAGTCAAAAGGGGCTATACTCCTTAATCACTTTCATCGTAACCAGTTACACAGTTCACACAAGTTGTTAAACTCTGACTCACTTGAACTACGATGGTTCAGAATCTTCTCATATGTTGCATTTTTAACTTATTGACTTTAAAATCTCTCCAGAATGTATTTATTATCATGTTTTATCTTTGCTAGTTTTGTTAACAGCTGCATGCTTTCATGAAATATTTGTGAAAACTGCCTTATAAATACAAAATATCTATATATAAGTAAGTAAGTAAAGTATGTTTACAGCGCCTTTCGCACACCAGGATCACGAAGTGCTTCACAATTAAAAACAAGGACATAATGGCATCAGTATGAACTCTGAATGAAGTCTCGACACGACAAATGTAGAATTGATTTGTGGCATTAGCTGTCATCACTTTGAATACACTGTGCACCGTGTTCTTCATGCATTATAAAGTCAGTTCAGTTTGTCAGACTCACCAAGGTCCATATCAATTACGCCCCCGCACAAATAATAAATACTCATATGTACTTGTGTTTAGGATTAGGCCTGCAGAGGCTTGTTACTGCGTAGAGCATTCTAATCTCAGACTCAAGGGGAAAACCTTTCACCCACACAACATAACAATAGGTCACATAATGTGGTCTCTATGCAAATTCAAGCCTCAGTTAGAATATTTAATTATAACGAAGCACGTCAAATTTCACCACGAAATAATTATTTTTGAAGGAGTGCATGCTAATTTAAAAATGGAAAAACTGAATCTAACAATGCGTGGCGCTAGGAAGAGTTGTGCAACTCTTCTTCAGTCCTGGGCCGATTCAGAATTTCTTATCAATGGGACAGATGCCAAAAGATTATAGAAAATATTGACTGTGTTCGCAAAGCACTAGTGAAAACCGAACAAATCATGTATTCTTGTATTCATGTTGAGATTAAGGTATCCTTTTTCTGACCCACAGTTTTGCATCAGTTACAGAACATTAGGAATGAGAAGCTCAAATGAATGATAAGGGAATATTTAGAAAGCAAAAACATTAAGGTGAACCGACTGCAAAAGATCTGCTATTTAAGAGTGAAAAATGGATCTGATTGAGACTTGGTTACCTGATGCATTTTAGAGCAACAGGGAAACGACAAATAAACTCATTAGTGTTGCACAATACTGGGAAAAAATGTGGACTGTACATTTTTGAATATTTTTTAACACAATTTATATTTGTATATTTCTATAAGACAAAGGCTACAAGTATTTTTTAAATGTTAAAGAAACTCTACCCGATTTTTTTTTTCTAATGAGTTCATAAAAATGCTTATTACTACATACAAGTTGTATTATAATCCGTAATTTAATCGATAACTTGAGCTCATTGATTCAGATTTGTCCTCTAGCCCCTACAACGCTGCTAAAACCATTAGCATGTTAGCAGAACTGGCTATAACTCCTCTTGCTGTAACTGCATACACAGCAAAACAGCCCGAACGACACAATAGTGAGGAAAAGAAAAGGGAACTAAAGCGAGAAAATTTCAAAGAAGAAACCTAGCCCGGGTGAACATAGCTAGCTTACATTGTATCCTCTGGAGAGACTTGTCTATGGGGACCACCTCGGACTATCTATGCTCACATTCTGACGCAAAACTAGCGGTAATCTTTCAGTAATATATTTTGTTAGCGTATGTACCATTTCATCAGTGATTGTTGTACAGCTTAAGTTGTGCTAATGCTAATGTTAGCATCAGATCGCAAATAGAACTAGTATGCTCGGCTTAGTGGAAATGAGAAGCCTCGGAGCGAGTTGAGAGGCGGTGCTAAACATTCAAACATGGCAGAAACGGGTATAGCGCCTTTAAATTCAACTAACTATATTTGCATTGAAGGTTAAACATATTGTCATTGCAGTCACAATAGGTGCAAATAAATTAATATTCACTAAATAAATGGGAATAAATGTCCGACTACCACCAACAATTCACTCAAACAACAGACTTATTCTAGGCAATGTGGATGTATTGTCTTCCCAGATGTCTCCCATCACAGCGCTTACCAAGCCCTTCCCTGCTTAGTGCTTTACTTCAGATGTCTGAGAGGATCTGGAATTTGGAATCTCACCCCCACAACAATTAGAAACATCAACACATATAACTCATCACCTCTTACTGCCCCCTGCTGGCCTCTCGTCTGTTAATCTAACTTGTCTGTATTGTTTTTGTTGCGTTTGTAACAGTTGTGTGTTCATGTGTATCGTGTTTGATTGTGTTATTGAGGGTACTGTTTGTATATATTTGACTTTGTTATATTTTATCGGATTGCGTTATGTGTAATTTTATTCCATTCAGGAGAACAACTGTCCTGGGACTGCGGATTGAAAATAGCCCTTAGGATGATTCTGGCATATTTACAAGTATAATGTATAGACCTTATACCTTATCCCATCGGTCACAAGGATTAAATGGGTTAACCCATTTAATCCCATCGGTCACAATAGTGACCGTTATGCACTGTCCCTTTAATAACTCAATAAAAAAAAAGATAGATCCAATGCAAGCTCTCCGGTTTTGTGTTTTCCATAGAACATCTTTATTGCACCGTTATATAAGTTGTTTGGACAGGTTGCGCAACCAGTTTTCTTTTATTGAATCTCATGAAGGTTGGAAAGAAGATTCAAGGGGTTGCTGATGTACTCAAGATACTGCTCTACATTTTCACCTTGTGTTGAAGTGTTCATTGTCTTCCTGCTGTTGCACTGTCACTAAGTTTAATATGGAGCAAGTGCTGGTCATCTATGTTTGCTCTCAGTAACAAGCCTTCTGACCTTCAATAATAGAAATGTGGACTTTCTTTGCTCTTATGTGATCTCCCCTCGATGAAATAATCAGGTACACCGGATTTCAAGCTGAATTTTACGTGCGGAAATCCTATTAAAAACACTATCGATTCCACGGACATCTTTTCACATCAAAATCCTTCACTGCAACACACTACTGCATTAAATAGCACAGTGCACAGACTATATGCACATGCTAATGCCAGGAGCGGCTGAAGCAGAATGTAAATGAGAAAATCCCCCAGGTAATTAAAAACCCAAGCCCCTGACTTATTGTGTGGAGGCTTCCCGACTCACAAACACCTGTGCTGTAACAATTAGGCAAAAAGGCTTTATTTGTGTATCTAACATTCATAGATATTTGACCTTGTGTCTTGTTAATTTAAATATCATTTATTCTGTAAGTAAGTAAGTAATGTTTTATTTATATACCGCCTTTTTCACTCTAACCAGAGTCTCAAAGCGGTTTACAATTGTTATTCTTGGGCA
>JAPMNZ010924142.1:0-21359 GCA_029875035.1 Pomatoschistus microps
AATGTGAGGATAGCATCGATCTATACTCTCCCTCTTCACTCTTCCTGTTTGCCACAGTAGACGCCCTGGAGAGGCACGTTGGGCCCCCAGGCCCCACTTTGAACTTAGAACATATTCAATTTAAATATTATGCTAAAACAACTTCATAAGATAAGCATATTTGTAATGTCACACCACAAGAAAGTGCTGACAATGATTTTTTATGTTGTTGTTTTTCAATCGAGACAATATCTGTGCGTGGCTGCTGGCGTGTACCGCTAGTAATGTCATGTGATGTTTACATACACGGATCATTATATTGTGTTGGTATGAAATAATAATTAATTTAATAGTTATTAGTTATACATTCCTCACAATATTATATCTCTCTTTCACTGTATACAAATGATCAAACTCTACACTCTTAAACGCTAAGACCTAATATTCAAAGGACAAAAAAATTATATCTTTGCTGTACAGTGGTCCCTCACTTCAGCACTTTGAGTTGCCTTGTGTATGAATTGTGCTATACAAATAAACTTACCTCGCCTCACTATATCAAAGTTCATCGTTTGCGGCCTTGCTGTTTAGCAGATTTTTGTGTGCTATTGTGCATACTTTTTTTTTTTTAAGCGTGCTTCTATAACCCTCAGTCCTGATCCTGCCCCTCAGCGCAGTGTCCTCTGCAGCTGTGTTTTATAGTGTAAGCACGGCTTTTGACAACTGCAGCAGCTCTCAGACCTACAACCAACAGGTTTGATATCTCCATGATCGCAGGTCGTTCGAAAACTGTACAAAGTGTGTCATGAGGATTTTTGCAGCCTTAAAACCATTAACTGTAAATATTAACGGACGTAGTCACGCCACAACTTCCGAGGTCTATGGGCAGTTTTTTAAATGGCTGCGGGGGCTGGAAAATGTGAAAAAACATATCTGCGCATGCGTAAGCCGGCACGAGCTCAATTCATTCAACGA
Organism: Pomatoschistus microps; assembly: GCA_029875035.1. Classification (NCBI taxonomy): domain Eukaryota; kingdom Metazoa; phylum Chordata; class Actinopteri; order Gobiiformes; family Gobiidae; genus Pomatoschistus; species Pomatoschistus microps. The sequence continues at coordinate 955 of JAPMNZ010924142.1, forward strand.
GTGCCTTCAAAAATTCACAGCGACAAAACTAGACATGGTCCAAAAAAAATCACTCCCCTCAGCAGTAACACACATGTGGAACGGAGCTTTGGGCCAAGAGCTGACTTTTGGACCATCCTTTAAAGATGTTTTTGAGAGGTAAGAAGATGCTATATGCTAGCATTGGCTAATTCTTATTCCAGGTCCACCCCCATCGGCCTGGAGTGGTATTGCAAACATGTATTTAGGATCAGCTTTTTCAAACAGAATAGTGAAAACCAAAAAGACAACCAATCACCTTTCAAGTGTCGAATAGTGATTTACAGGGCTCTTTCTTACGAGTATGCACTATGACATGTATTCTAATAATATAAATATCGGTGGTCTGCTTTTCTTCACATTTCTACTTTCAAAACATTCTTATAGTTAGGACAAGCAAGTGTTATCTACGAACAGAGTAAAGTTAGGAGCCCCAGCTTTTATTTACCCTGCTAAAATGTGCCGTAATCACATTTCCTCACCACAATTTGACAATAATCACCGTTGTTTTTTTCTTCCTCCCACTCTTTTTCGAGTTTGATTTATGTATATCATAATCAGTTATTGTTAATGAAAAACAAACCTTTGTAGTGACATTTGATAATAATGTTTTACGTACGTTGAACTAAAAAAAAATTGCTCAACTCAACTCATCTTAAAAATAACTAGTTAACACAACGATAATTCCACGTCCGTAGATTTGCATACGAGTCTATATTTGGGGCTCCCACGTTGGTTGACAGGTTGGGGCCCAGAACAATGCGCCCGCGGGAGCCTTTTGCACACCGCCTCACAGCAGTGGAGGTGTCACCCTGCATGGGAAAAGTTGGCCCAGCTCCAGCTCTCTTCTCAGGGAGTGACGGGAGAGCGAGGAGGAGGAGGAGGAGGAGGAGGTGAGGGGAGAGGGGGGAAGGGTGCGAGCCGTGAAGGAGGAAAAAGAGGAGGAGGAGAGATCGGAAAAGATTTGATGAGATTTTTTATTTAAAGCCCGGTTTAAATCCCGGTTTAAATCCCGGTTTAAAGCCCGGTTTAAATCCCGGTTTAAATCCCGGTTTAAAGCCCGGTTTAAATCCCGATTTAAAGTCCGGTTTAAAGCCTGGTTTAAAGCCCGGTTTGAAGCCCAGTTTGAAACCCGGTTTAAAGCCCGGTTTAAAGCCCGGTTTAAAGCCAAAAGTTTTGTCTGGAGCGTTTCGGAGGAGGCTTCAGGCTTTGCTGCTGTGGTGGTGGAAAAGTTGAAAGGCTGTGTGTGTGGAAGGTCTGCTTAGACTGCCTCCACCCGGCAACGGATGAAGCAGAAGAAGATGGATGGATGGTCCTTTTTTATTGTGGTGTAAAAGTTAGGCACCCCAGCTTTATCATTATTCTAGTTCTTGCAAATATATGCTATAGACAACACACTCTTTTACTGTTACATTTAGTTCAACGGAAAGAGTTTTGTATCTATGTGACAAAAGTTAGGTACCTGAGCTTTAAATTCTCACCACCATCACCCCGATGTGTGAATAGTGTTTACTTTCCCTCGTGGCAGGAAACAACATTTGCACACCTGTTAAAATCATGTATTTTTTTCATGTTCAGATTTTTATCAAGAAAAAAATACTTTTTTGGCATTTGTGAGGAATTATATGAAGACCATTATCCAAGTTTTGCATAAAGCTTGGTTTCAGTTTAGGACAATGTTATTGGATGTACAGGGCAGGGTGAGTACATACATTTTATAAACGCACACATAGCAAATAGTGTGTTTTGTTTTTGACTCAGTAATTGTATTAATAAAAGACAATACTGAGACAAAAAGTGTAAGAGAACAAAGTTTTAGGTTTGTCTTTGTCTTTTGTTGTTCGATGATTTATTCCTAATATCTTTTGCCTGTTTTCACACCGAGCAAATGCCACCGTGTTGTTCATACCTGCTTTTTTGGAGCTGGAAGTAAATGGATGAAAAATATTAGATTTTGCTTCAAGAGAGCGACAAACTAACAACATACACGTGTTCATGTTTGCCCTTAAACGTGATCTTTGGATTTCATGTCAAATGAATTTTAAAAAGTGTGAATTAGTAAAACACCCCCATCTATTGGTAGACATGGGTATTACATTCTGCTCGTATAAGAAACATTGAACTTGACGGGATGTAGAATGCACACAACAACTATTTTACTGGAGAAATATCTAAAACGAATCGGGAGGCAATACTCTTTTTTTTTAATGGCAGACAAAATGAAATAATATGTGTACTAATTTTGGAATAAGGAGAATTTAGGAGGGATGTGTTTTTGCCAAAGACTGTATATAGATGGACAATGGGACATGCTCATGGACAAAGTCTTGCTCCAACTCATTCTGGCTCCTATTGACTTATATTGAAAGGGAAACTCCTCGCGCCTAGTAACCGCTTGTGTCACATTCTTTTTTTTAACAAAACAGCGCTCTCTCTGTCTTTATATGGTGATATCGTCTTGGTAAATTCAGGTAAATGAGCTCGACCAATCACAAGCCTGTCCCTGAAATGATAGATGTATAGCAAGTGCTTTGAGGGGACAGACTGGCACCTATATCACACTTCTTACATGACTACAGCACGACACTGAACAGAGCGTGAGGGTGGATGGACTTCCATATTACACTCTGCTCTATTGAAACTGTTGTGAACATTGCTTTGATCTTTTAATTAAACTCTACACGTAGTCATGGAAATGTTATTGTCTTCCATTCTCTTCAATGTATTCTCGTATAGCCCTCAATCACAAGAGTAGTTAAAAACCGTCAAATTTGCCAACACAGATCAGAGAATCAGACAGTGTCCATGAATGTTAAGATAAGATAAGATACACTTTACTGATCTCACAATGGAGAAATGTTCATGTCGAGTGTCCTGGATCATCACCATTTTTTTTGTTTTTTTATTAATCATTTTTGTAAATATTCATTATTTGAATGTATCTGATTTATTATTGGAATAATGTTGATAATACATTTCACATGTTAATATGTCAATGAGAAGGTGACATAAGCAGTCTGGCTCAGATCACAGTCCGCTCACCTTATTCAGGACACTCACCTCTCATCAGCAGCAGCATCAGCAGGATCAGCTACAAGGGCCTCATATCACGAGCAACACTGACACCTAGTGGACGACCCGTGTACTAATTATAAAAGGCACAGTGTTTACTTCTTTTTGCATTGACTTAAAATGTTTAACACAGTTTGATAATGTGCTTTGTATGTAAACTTTCTGAATAATGATTATAATAACAAATGCATTGATGTCCGTAAAAGGCGTAACAACCTGATGTGTGACAATATTAAGTTGTTTGATTGATAAAACTTTGTAAACACATTTTCAGTTAATTCTGCAGTCTATGTTGAGTCATTTGAGTCATAAAACCTCTTCTCAGCATATTTGAGATCCATCCATCCATCCATTTTCTTCCCCTTAATCCATTTCTGGGTCAGGGGGGGTGGCAGTCAGAGCTGCACCCAGTTCACAGAGCACCAGGCCCTCATTGATCCTCCTGCAGGTGGTGAGTCCACAGGAGCTGAGATCTTTCAGTGGGAGCTTCAGGCAAAGTGGGGCTAGGTGTCTTGCCCAAGGACACAACGACAGCAGTCATCAGTAGGAGTCATGAAAGAGGTCTTACAGTGGGCCCGAACCCATGAATGAATCAATTACTAAATTAGATTGAATTTGTTTGTTTGGATTGTTTGAGCTCAGAGCAATACATATAGTCAATACAACGGAAAAAGTGCTGCATGAAGCTCAAAAGGAGAAAGTATGGTTTATCTAAATTTCAATACCTTTATTAGTCGGTATTGGGATCCGAGCTGCTGCCCATTCCTCAAAGCACCAGCCCCTTGTAGCTCTCCCTGCAGGCAGTGAGTCCACAGAAAGATGTCCTTGAACGCACGGCTTGGGTCTTTCAACGAAGGCTTCAGGAAAAGTGGGGTGACATTAGTCGTGGGGGGATCAAACCCTCAACCATCACGTCCAAAGACAAATGCTCTGCCACTGTCGCCCCACAACTATTGATCTGTTACAATAATTATTTAGATGCGATCAACTACCTGTTATAGTCCAATTTTATTGTATTGACTATTTTGTGGCAGGTTCCAATGTGAGTTCAGAATCCGTCCTGGCTCCAGTCCTCAGATACCTGAACTTCTATGACCTATGAGCAAGACACAATAGAATCTCTCAGGTTGTTATTATTGACTGCTATTATTGATGAGTACTTCTTACTTTAAACATCTATACGTTTTGTCACAGCCCCTTGTTGAAAATCCAGCCAAACATATGATTATTTACAACATCAAAAAGACACTGTTGTCAGAGTGGTTATCTATCGCCCTCTGCTGGTCCATCTATTACCATGCATATTCCCTCGTCATGTTACTCTTATTGTTTTAGGGCCAAACTCAGCTGAATGACTTGGTGTTACTTTATACAATAAATTTCTCCATTGTGAAATTAATAAAGTTTTATCTTAACACATTTGAATAACATAATTCAAATGTGCTGTTAGTACAAGGCGGACCAGGAAATTACTGGAATTGAGCTCTGCTCTGCTCTGTGGTGCTCTGTGATGCTCTACTCTGTGATGCTCTGCTTTGTGGTGCTCTGCTCTGTGGTGCTCTGTTCTGTGGTGCTCTGCTCTGTAATACTCTATTCTGTGGTGCTCTGCTCTGTGGTGTATTCAAAGGTATATGGGGGTGACTTTCTACTTCCGGGTGGATCATCAAGACTATTGATCTTCCTAATTGTCAATCATTCTGATGATACCTGCTCATCAAACAAGACCAAATAGTTATTTCAAAAAGTGGAGAGGGCGATTCCTTTCTAAAATTTGAAAACATCCTCTTATATACATCTGAAGTTAGTTTTCCATAATAATACGCTTCATCATCAGAAAGATGTCTTCATCTAAATAGGAAACATGTTTTGTCTGGAACAGTCTTCCAGAAAATGTGAGACAGACTTCTTCACTTATAATGTCTACATCCAGGTTCAACATAGTTCTGTTTAGCTGTGCAAACAACTGACGGGTTTCACCCATGCTCTTTTTAATGTACTGTGATTATTTATGATTTTAACGCCTTATTGTTTCTCTCTTGTTTTGTTCAGCACTTTTTGTTGCCTTGCGAATAGATTGTGCCTTTTAGAGCCAGGGATAGGTCGAATGGATTTCGTTACATTGTTTTTTGTTATTTTAATGTAGGGTATCCCAGCTTTAATGACGCTATCACAAAAGCAGATCCTCTTTCCTCCAGCAGGGGGCAGGAGCAAATCAGTTCTCTCTCAGCCGTTGCCCACTCACTGGTGATTAAGGCTGTGCTGATGAGTCACGGGGAGAGAGATTGGAGGGAGGGAGGGGAGGATCTCAGGGTAGGGGTGGGGGGCAGACACACACACACACACACACACAGAGTCAATGTGCACACACAACTCCAGGTGTCCGCTCACGTTGCCAGAAGGCTGACAGATCTCCTCCACCCGGCCCCATGAATCTGCCTCTGCTGCCACTATAGGGCCCCGGGTCGTACACATTTATCTGCCCACTTCACCCACGTGCCCCTCTGGGCATGTGCCCGGCAAAGTGCTGACGTTCATGAATGAGGGGAAAGAAGGAGGTAAGTTATTGGTATAGCACATTTCATACAGGACTGCAACTCCATGTACTTCACAAGGACAGTGTAACAAAACAAAAACAAAAAAGGAAAATGAATAGATAAGGTGACTGCCAAAGGATGAGAATGTCTAAACAAGTTGGTCTCTACTCTATTCTATTTAGACTGTTTACTTTTATTAACAAAATAATGATGAAGTTTTCACATTGAATAAGTGCTAAAACTGGTGAATAAAACTTGTAATACAGTAAAGCATTTTATTGAAAGATATGCTAATAGATGCTGACTGCTGACCAGTAAACAGTGTGTTGCTATGGTAACTAGCACTTGCTCTTCTCTGGTGGTAAAACAAGCTGTCACAACTCAGAACCAGAACCAGTCCAAAACCAGTCCAGGACTGGCACCTTGAAAAGGGGCTTAAACGACCATAATATGTTGGTTGCCATACGAGAAAAAAAATGGAAAGGATTTCAAAAATTATTTCAAAAACAAAAAAATAATTTCAGAAAAATAAATTAGATACAGAAATAGCCACAAAGTTGGGAAGAGCAAAAGCTGAGTTTTTTCTCTTTCAAAAAACAGAAAGCAGACACATTGACTGGTCTGGGAGTTCGAGTGTTGATCCATGGCGCGAGTCCAAATGACTAACATTTAAATATCTAATTCAATATATGGCAATGCATCAGGATTAACTTCGAAAAGAAAAAATGCCATTCACTCAGAGTGAAGAAGGATGTTGGGCGGGTGTCACCTGCATGTGAAAGCCTGATCCTGACAGACCTCTGAAGCTGAGCAGTGCAGGGCCTGCTTAAAACTGTGATGGGAGACCTCTGGACACAACAAGTGCCACAGGGAGGCGACTGCGGCTGTAGAGTCAAATTACCATAGTTTCCTCTTGCCCATGGACACAATGGTGGTCGGAGTTGCCTCGTTTCTATATGTGTGTCCCAGGGCAGTTGTGGCTATATAATAAAATACAATCCATCAGAGAATGAAACATTGGAATGCACTAATAACAAATACATAGGTGCCATTTGTCCTTTTGAGTGGAAGAAAAGTTGTGTTTTTGTACGACTGGAAAAGCTTAAGACCACCAACTTTTAACATGAGTTTTTTGAGTACAAGTAGGCCTGTCACGATAACAAATTTTGCTGTCTCAAAAATGATTGTGATAAGCGATAATATTGTCGTTCTGAGATCATTTTCATCACAGACAATGATAATGATGCAGGTACACCGTTTCAAAGAGCAATAAACTTTTATTTTTAAAGACCACCGCCGGAAGTAGCAGAAGTTAGCTTTAATGCTAGCAGATTAAGCTAGCTGCATTTTGTATAAATCGACGAACACGCTAACGCTAGCTGCGCTAGTATAGTCACTACTCGAGCCTGAATGAGAACTCAGGGGCTGGCATAAGTTCACAACTACTGTGTCCCCCATTGTCAATCCTGGTTACATCCTGGTTTAGTCCTGGTTTAGTCCTGTTTTGGCTGTATTTTGTATTTTTGAGTTATTTCAGTCTGCTTGCTAGACCGCTAATGTTCCCGTGACCACTTTGCGGCTCTCTGACCCGAGAGAGAGGGAGAGAGAGACAGGGAAAACAAACAAGCGTGCAAATGGGATTTATTGCAGCCAGAAAAATTATTGAGCTAATTTTAATTATTGTGCGACTAATTGATTTATTGAATATCGCGACAGGCCAAGTACAAGTACTTTATCAACACATACTTACTTACCTACTTACATGTCCTGGTGATCTAAACCAACACATGGTCAGTATCAAAACACCTGTTTTTGTCGTCTGCCCAAAACGTCAAATAATGACTTGGAGGGCTTATTCTTAGAAAACATACAAAATACTGTGTTTTCTCATGAGATGAAGACAGAATGTTGTCAAAGTCTGATTTGTTGAGAACATCAAACTTTTAAAAAGATTTTCAGTTGAGAAAAACAACTTGTTTTAATTATGAACCAAAAAAGTCTGTGAGCTGTTGTCATCGGGGAGTTTAGTGTTTGGAAACATGTCATGATCTTTAAAAAGAGGAACACGCTCAAAACAAAGCATTAGCAAATGAATGACAAAAATAGGCGCTGTGATTGGCCCTGGTCTTTCTTCTCATCCCATCTGAGCTTCACCAGTGATTGTTTTTGTCTAAACTTTTGTTTGTTGTAAAAAATCTGTTTTTTTCTGCATTGTTTGAGTCATTAGTAATTCATATTTATTTTGTTTTTGTTTCATCTTTGTCCACAAAAAACCTTTGTTGACAAAATATTTTTGGAAACAACATAGACATTGCAGTAGAGATCCTTTAGATCTTGTTCTAGTCCAACGGTCGGCAACCCGCGGCCCCTTGAGTGGCTCCAGGAGTCTCTTCAAATATGTCTGAAAATGGAGTGGGAGGGGTATATTTTATTTCTAGTTTCAATGTGGTTTCTGTAGGAGGAAATACATTCTTAATGTTTTCCAATGCAGTAAAAATGTGCATAAGAAATATTCAATTTCAACATTTCTGTCAACAGATTTGCGTCATATCCTGCGACGCACGGTTACGCGGCCCTGCTCGTAACCGTCTATATCGTATAGCAGAGTAGTCACATGGTGCGTCATTCTTGCACAACAGTGAAAACATATACTAATCATGAATGCATTGTATGTATTTGTAGCCTATACTTACTCATTTTGATAGTAGGCTAATACAGCTCACAGCCTGTGTTGCTTTCATATAAGCCTTATACAAGGCAGTTAAGTTTTGGCTGAATTTTATTTTTTATTTTTGGTCAAATATGGCTCTTTGAACTTTTTGAGTTGCCGACCCCTGTTCTAGTCCAACGGCAGAAGGGATGGATGAGAACGGTGGGATTGCATTATGTTGATGCTTTTTTAATTGTGTTTATAAAACAACAACGTTTGAGCCAGAGGTGGAATTCTTAATCAATAATGATAATATTGCATTGGTTTTTTTAAAAGCGCTTTTCAGGACACTCAAGGACACAGTGGTGATAAACTACTACTGTAACCACAGCTGCCCTGGGGCACACTGACAGAAGCGAGGCAACCAGTATGTGCCATTGAGCCCTCGAACCAACACCAGCCATTCATTCACACACCAGACTAAGAATTTTAGCCCCAAAAAAACAACTTAACATTGTTGGGATTGTGATTCTACGGGCAGTTTTCCAAAGACCAAAAATAACACTCATGCACAGACATAAAATGTGCATTTATTGGTCGATTTAGAGTCAGTTTGCAGAAACCCCAAGTTGAGTTGGAAGCGTATGCATCCATGGAGTTGCCAAACACTTGGTCACTGAAATGTAAATGTTTTGTTATTACTAAAGTCATTCTTACTTTTGCCACCACAGGGAGCACGTGCCGTTCCAGCTGCTTCACATCTCTGTCATATCTTTATGTTTGGGATGCACCGATACCGATACTGGTATGGGGTCGATATCATGGTCTTGTACTCATACTCATATCATAGGACCCAATATCCGCAGGAAATTTATATAAGATAAAGGAACACAGCTCCAAACTAAATAAAATAAAATATGATCTCCAGGTCATCACTGAAGGAATCTATAATTAGAAGCAAGATTAGTATCTGACTTCAGCATAATAAAAAGTAAGTGAAAAGTACTGTATTTTCTAGTGCAGGAATATATAGTTGTATATATATTATACATACATGTTAGCAGCATGACATGTGTGAAGCGTCTTTGAGTGTCCAAAAAAGTGCTATTTAAAACCAAGTACAGCCTCATTATTGTTTGCGTACGGTGCAGGTGAGATGTGTGTCCACCTTGAGCCCTCTGACCCAGGACGATGCTCTGACCCAGGACGATGCTCTGACCCAGGACGATGCTCTGACCCAGGATGATGCTCTGCCCCGGGACGATGCTGACGTCAGAGCTGCAAAGACCTCTGAGAGCTTGTGATCTCAGAGGTCAGGCGTCTGAGTCAGCGGCTGTTGACCCAGCAAGCTCCGTCAGAGATGTTCTTCTATACGCTCTCCACCGACATGACAACTCTCACCGATCATCGCAGCCAATCTACAGTTAGTAACGGACGATCCTATTGGCTGTGAGCAGCATTCCGGACCTCAGACTTGACGACCTCAGTCATATAAATGTGTGGTGTGAATAAAAGAGTATGCAGATGTTTTGACTTCTATCTATAGTGGCCATGCATGCAAAAGCCAGATGCCATCAGACCTCTGAAGCAAAGCAGTACAGGTCCTAAGCACTATGATGGGAGACCTCTGGGAACACTCTCCAAAACGCCTTTACAGGTCCAAAAGTCGGCTCTTCGCCCAACGCTAAGTTCCAGATGTGTGTAAATGCTGCGGGAGGCTTTTTTTTTTTTTGGACCAGTTTATCTGCTATGGACTTTTGAATGCACTAATTAAATGAATGAGGCTCATGCCGGCTAAAGTCTAATTATCACTAATTGTGTTGGTTCAAAGTTTAGAACAAAATTCAAATCAAATGTTTTAGTTGCTTCCTTGAGAAAATTATGTACAACATGCTGAGGAACCTCTTACCATCAAAGCTTTCCAGTTGATACAATTAAAAATACAGTGTTTGACTCCCCTTAAAAGAGCTACACCCCATTCTGCAAGGGTTTTTATTCAGTTTTGATGTTAACACTGCCCCCCAAACTCCCTCACAGGCTTCTCATTTTGAGAAACCCCACGCTCTCCTTTCATGTAGCGCATAGTTCTCATATGCTGTATGACAATCAGACAAAATGGTTACAAACAATGGTTAAAAAGAACAACACAGCACAATAACTGAGATATTACCTATCAATTAGAATAACTAACATTTTCACGTCCTATATTTAGTCCGAGGTGGTCCCGCAGGTAAGATGTAAGCTACCTATATTCTCCCAGGCTTGATTTAGTCTTTGATCATTTCACTTTAGTTCCCTTTTCTCCTCCTCACTTCTGTGTCTTTTGGGCCGTTTTGCCGTGTCTGCAGTTACAGTATATTATGCACAAAAAAAAGGTTTATTTAGTGCTGTCTTCAAAACCAATCATTTGACCCCTTTATCTTTCAGTGCAGTGAACAGTGCAATAAAACCAAACACCACATAGAAAACTTCTGAAGTCAGAGACAGAGTGTAGTTAGAGGCCACTTCCTGCTGTACCATGAGTCATGTGCTGTTTGCTAACTTCCTCTTGTCTGTAGTGTTTGAGCTGAACATGGTACAGCTGCTAGCTGCTCTCAGCTCTCTCAGCCCACACACACAAACACACACACGCAAACAACACACACACGCAAACAATACACACAGCATAGGGGACTTAGTTCCCGAGTCATACTTGCCAACTACAAGACACTTTGTGATTTAGTTGATGTTCAAACCATTTACTGAGTATGTGGTTTACAGACGTTTGGCTGCTCTGACAAGGTCAATGGCGCGAGTCTGGAGCCAAATCCCATAGCAACCTGATAGTAACCAAAGAGCTACTCAGCAGCGAGAGAAGTTGCCTCCTGCTCTCAATACTCGGCTCCGAAGCCAAGAGACTAAGAGTTAGTAACTTATTGAACAATAATAATCATCATCAGATAAGCATCCTTTTTTTTCTGCTGAGTGTTTACATTTAGGTAAAATAAGGTACACTTTATTTTCTCTGTAGGCAAGTTTGTCCTCTGCATTTGACCCATCTTAAAAGATGGCAGATCTACAAACAAACATACCTAACCTTTTAACAAGCCCTGCTCTAGGTGCACCAAATATTTTACTTTACTTTTTTCAGTTGATTCAATATTTTTAAATATTTAAAATGATTTTACAATGTAACAACATTGTAAAATGTAGCTGCATGTCCTATAGTGTATTAAATAATTCAGACACAAGTCCATCACTGGGCTGTAAACCAGCCTCAGAGGCAAATAGCTCAATAGAAAATGTTTCAGTAAGGTGGGGGAACCCGGAGCTCCCGGAGGATACCTGCCCAAACATGGGGAGCATAATGGAAACTCATGACCCTCTTGCTGTGAGGTATGGGCACTGTCCACTAAGCCACAGTGTTGGAAAGGGACCACCCTGGATTCTAGCTAAAATATTCCAGTCAAATTGCTCTTTTGCATAAAACAATCACGTCTCCTCTTTGTCTGTGGAGTCCATTGTAAATCGTGCTATCTGATCCACACAGTAGATCTTAACATTTCCACAATATCGTCTCTGGTTCCGGTCCAGAGTCAGCTAAACAAAGCTACTCACACATTTATATCCAGTTGTGGCCGTTAGACCTGGATCCCAGACAGGATGAAGTCTGTTTTGGACAAGTATTGTTCAGAAAGAAACGTCCCCAAGATGTATACAGTGATTGTACCCCTTCGAAAAAGAGATGATTCTTCTCAAGGGGCCACCCACAATAAATTAATTTTCCTAATAACAATTACAAATTTCTTAGGCGCCTTTCTAGATATGCAAGGTCGCCTTACACTCTACAATGAGTAATAAAAAATAAGTAAAAAATTGCTCAAATTTGGCACAATGTATTTTAATTTGAGAACATTGTGCCTTAAAACAAGATTTGCCAATGTGACAAGCAAAATTATCTTGTTTTAAAAATATGTTATACTGTACATTTCTTGGAATTAGAAAACAACACAACAGTTCATGAAATGGGAAACAGCTTGTTCATCTGGAAAATCTTGTTTTAAGACAATCAGAATGTACTCAAACTATGATAAAAAAACCTGCATTCAAGCTATCTTTCCCTCATTATTTTATTTACAGGATACTTAGAGTAACCACTGCCAAAAAGGGTAAACGCAAAACATTTTTGCCTCATACAGAAATACAGACGCTGCACCCAATGACTAACAGGCATATCACACTGAAGAAGTCCAGACATTGAAATATTGCAGTCAGGCGATTCATCAATAGTTAAATAGGTAAAGGTAACAATTTCTTTGGCTGGCAAATAATATGTTGCGAGTCAGTGTTGTGCCAGTTCACAGCTTTTATGAACTAGTTAAAAATTCAGTTCATTTTACTTTTTTCTTGAGATATTCAAAGAAGTACTTTTTTCACACTACAAGTTAGAAATCACTGTTCGTTCTTTGAAGCTGCTCATTGTAGACATTTGCTCATGACACTGCAATTGTGGGTTTCTTACCAGGTGATGAAACTTGCAGCAGAACAGAGTTTAACCCCAAATCAGATTTACAAAACCAAAACGGAGTTGTCCCATCTCTGCTCACGCGCCCTCTACAGGCCAGGTTTATGAAACCCAAGAATGCTATTCAGCTATCCTCCGCCGGACACTACGTTGCCTGCGATGCATTGCGCACACAATGTCAAAACCATTTCTGTCTGGTGAAACATGATTTAAGCGGCACCAGCGAGAATACAGGAGGGAGGAACTTTCTCTCATTGCGTTTCAAAAGAGAAAACAGATGTCACTCAGTTTAAATTCCAACGTTNGTTTATTTACAGTGATGTCTGCCGTTCATGACACATAATGTGAACTAAGTCACATTCAAGTTTGTTATTAAAAAATGTGAGTTCAACGTTCACAAAAAATGAGCGTGTTCAATGAATGTGTTCTTTTGAACTCGTTCACGCACAACACTGTTGCTAGTATAATTAAACTTCCATTTGACCATTTTAACAGATGGAAAGAGTTTAGGCTTATATATGTGTTTTATAATCTGTAATTTTATGTAATGTGTGTATATTTTGCTGCCGCTTGTTCAGGACTCTCTTTAAAAAGAAGTTTTCAATATCAATGGTACTTTCCTGGTTAACAAAGGGTTAAATACAAGATAAACTTTCGATTGTTTGGTTCATTGCGACAACTTCTGCGCCCAATCGAACGAGTCAATTCTTCTTATTTCCATGGAACCGTACTGATAACTGCTAATATACCATCTGCAGAGCGTTGCTTACTCTTTCTTTAATCTATTAGCTGCTTTTACATGACATCGAATCCTTATTTATGCAAAGACTTGAGAATGTCAGGCCTCCACTTTGCTGTACACATATGGGAAGCAAATATTTTTACAGTGGCCCTTGTATACTTTTATATCACCATGACAGCGTTGCGTCCTCCTCCGCTTGCGTTGTTTATGCAGGTTGAAAGATGTTAGTGCATAAAACGTGTAATGAATTGCATAAATGATCCGTTAGCGGCGGCGGTGCAGTGGAAGGCTCTTTGCCGGGGTAATGCTTGTTAGCGGGAGATGGCGATGACTGCTGTGTTCCAATCAAACAAGAATGACAGGCTGACCTTGGGAAGGCACAGAAAGGAAGTATTTTTAGCCGCTCTTCTCTCAGGGATGCTCCTTTTCCGTCTCCTAATTTATTTTATTTCCACTCCGTCGCCGTCCGCTCCTGCCGCAGCAGTCTGCCGTCGATACGTTCTGTTTATAAAAGAATGCAGTATCTGACGTTATTGGTGATACAAGTGATGTTTTTGCGATTTCAGATATTACAACTAGCTTTGTTTACTTATTTATCGATTGATTTCTCTGATAGGGAAAAGTGTAGACAGTCAACAGGTGAAACACTGCAGCAATTCAAGCCAGGGCTAATTTTAACGTCCGTCCGTAGAAATACACGATTTACAGTTCTACAAGTAAAGCGACATTTGCACATATTTGGTGTTTTTGTTAGCAATTGTTAAAAAAGTCTTGGCGCGTCTTTAGACTGATTCCCACAAGACCTGGCAACGGTTAAAGCCGTAGAAAATGGATGGATAGTGTGAATGTATGACAAAATGACGTTATTTACTACTAAAAGGCTATGTTTGCTGCATGCAATGTTTGATGTTGATGCAAATGAAGCAAACATCTTCCTCTGGTGGTAGAAGTGGGGAATAACATACAGACAGAGATCTTTCCTTTGATTTCATTTTTAAATCATATACTGCAGCCTCAAAGTATACATGCAACTTTATACTTATTGTTTTTATTTTGTTATTATTTTGTTATTTTGTTATTTTTTTAAAAGAACATGTTTTTGAAAAAGACCGCAACAAACAACTTTGAAGTGAGAAAAACATGACATACATTTTAGAAACACAACAGACATTTCATTTTGGAAGTAAAACTGAAAGTAGGGGCTAGCATCAAGAGGTCATGTATACAGCATTGCTCCGGGTGAAATAAATAGCCTCACACTTGTCCCGTAATTTCGTTGGTTGGTCTTTCAGAAACAAATCCAAAAATTCAAGATGTATTAGTACTTTTGCAAGCCTCTGTATGTTGAATTGAAAAATAAAATGTTTGAGTTAATGGATTAGTACCAAAGCCCCTGAGCAGACTCCACGGTGCCTTTGCTAAAGAAACATCTTTTGCAGTCTCTGTGAGAGGCGCCAGTCTGTGGAACACGCCCAGTCTTTTCACATTATGACAGATTGGCATGTTGAAAAAAATAAACTAAATCTTGCCATTTCTTTGTTTTGTAATTTCCAATAGCAAGTTTCAGATTACGTTGAACAGGCATCATATATATNTATTATTTTAAGCAAAACACCCTAATTAAACATGTACAGCGTAAGGTTACTTATGTTGTGGCTATAATATAATCTTTATTCCGGACTCAAGGTCAAGGTATACTTGCATGTGAAAGTCGGATCCCGTCAGACTTCAGAAGCTGTTCTGGGCAGGGCTTGGTTAGTATTGTGATGGGAGACCTCTGGGGATGACGGTTGTTAAGCGCATAACAGTTGTTGTATCCTTTGGAAAGGACCACGTAATCAGAGTAATTAGAAACATACTGTATGCAGGGCTTGAATTGGATCCGGCACCTCTACTCGTTAGCGGGATTAAAATGCAAGACTTCTATCAAAATATGCATATAAAATAGCACCTTGAACTTTGACTTGTATTCAGACAATTGTAAGGAAAAACTCAGGTCGTCCTTCTTTGGCATAGCCTTCTCAATCATGTTTGGTAAAAATAAATGAAATGGCCTATAATTAATTTGGTCTAATCAAAAGTTTAATAAAAATGTTGCGTACGTAATTTGCATTAGGCAGACTTGTTTCATATTCACTCTCAAAATATACACTGAAATGTTGAATTTTTCAAAAGAATCGTGTATATACGTTTCTCTGCAGTGCATTCTGGGTTGCGTCACTGCTTTGCTTTGTGTGTCAGTGTTTCGAAGCGTTTCATTGGCTTACAGAGCTTCCCGGCATCTCATTGGAACAACTCATACTCTGCTTTCCGGGACCTCCCACGTCACAAATGAAGCACTGCTGTTTTCAAACAGAACGTACCATGTTTTGAAGTCATTATTTCACTGTGGGCGTGTCCCGGCGGGAACATGGACTGTCAAAGCAACGGCGTCTTGAAAAAAAAACACAAATACAGATTATTCAAACAGGCTTGCCTATTCCAGCGGCGAAATGATACAGAAAAGCAATTATTGTAACACGGCTAAAAAAACGTGTTGTCACTGAGCGTAAATCTTTCATGGCTTTCACTTCTCAGGAAATGTATGAACCGCATCTGCCTCTCACCCTTTTCCTCTCCACTAAAACCGTTGACAACGCAGAGAGGGAAATCTTCCTCATTTGAAATTGGTGCTGACAAAAGACCAAATTAGGAGATGCATCTGTGACCACATTTCCATCAATGCGAAAAAAAAAGAGATTCACGATGTTTTTGGACTGGACTATTTATACACAGTCCTCCCACAGTCAGCGAAGTGAGTCAGCGTGAAGGCTATCTAGGTTCCAATTACATAACTTTGACAATTGTGCGTAAGCCACCAACAGCTTCTCCACTATATACTCAACGCTACACTGCAAAAAGTGTGTCCAAAAATAATAAACAAGAAAAAATAGCGACTATTAGAGGGAAAACAAATCTGTAAGTGGATCATGATTTCTCTACTTGTTTGGATTTCTTGAGTAAAGAAAAACGATGATAAAAAGTAATATTATTGTAACACTGCTTCTGTTTTCCAAGTGTTACCTAAATATGATCGTGGATGTTGGAACTAAACACACGGCGAGGGTGAGCTCCTCAGGACGATAGGTTTTAACCAACTCGTGAACATCTAAAGTCCGTTCATCTATCTTGTACGTGAACTCATCATCGTCATATCCCTCCGCACACAAAACAGGTGGGTGATAACCAGATAGTAAATGTAAATCTAATAACACGTCATACACAAATGAAAAATCCCCTTACATTATCTTAAGTATCTTGAGCCTGCATGAGTAAAAAAGTCAACAACAAAAAAACATCAGAATTTCACTTTATCTTGCCCCATATGTATATAACATGTAATTTTTGTCATTTTCTAACACTTTATTAATCAATTTCTATAGGTCGGGGGGATGGCAATCAGAGCTACCATTCCATTCATCTGATGATTCACTAATCCCCGGCTGATACTATTACTATTACTAGTGTTTTTTTCCTGCTAAAGAAGGATATAAACTGCTAAATATAAATGTTACAATGTTAACATCTGCAAATACATCATGATGCTGCTAACTATAGTGCATTCTCCACCAGTGACTTATCCTTGAACCAAGTGCAATTATATATTTCAGCTCCAGAGTTTTAGCTTTTATGGTTTTATTATCTTTTTTTATCCTCTATTATCTTAAAAGATAGTATTATCCTAAGTAATGGATCCTGTTTGATGTGTTCAGCCTGAGTCCTCTTATTTCCTCCTTTTATTCTGCTTTAATGCTCAGAAAGATAAAATTGTGGGATACAATATTGTGCGGACATAATAATAATATTAAGATTAAGAAATCCTTTCATTCGTCCCACAGCAGGGGAAATGTCAGTGTTGCATCACCGCTTACAGACAGTAGGAATGAGGAGCACTCTGTAAAAGATTGGACTTTTCACAGGAAGACGAGTATGTGTTAAGCAGGCTTCTCCAACCTTTTTCCCACAGAGAGCTACTCTTTCTGGACAAGAAAAGGTAGAGAGCTACTCCTTTAGGCAGTTCAAAAGAAATACTGCAGAATGGAATTGGATTGTTTTTCTATGCTTCACTGTTTTACTGATGAATATTAAAGTGTAAATCATTGATTATTTGGGTTTTTATGTTTCTTTTCAAGAAGTCAATCAGTTTCAATCAGTCTCCAAAAGTCGCCGCACGAGACTTCGGGATCAGGAGAATTGCACTATGATGGACTACAGCCCCATAGAAGTGTGTGGAAACTCTTATATATATGTGGGACACAGCCAAGAGGCGCTGATCTATTCTGAACTATAACCACTACCAAAATGTTACGGTTTGGCCCATCTGCCCTTTACAGACAGACTTTGACACAAAACCTCCTGAAAATGTTTGGTTTTATTATTACTATTTTGTTTCATGTGTAGTATTATTATGATCATTAGTATTTGTATGTAATTTGTATTGTGTTTTTAATTTATTTATTTATTATTATTATTATTATTATTATTATTATTATTTTTATTTTTATTTTTATTTTATTTATTTTTATTTTTTTTTACTTTTTCTTTTATGTAATCCTTTCTTTGCACTATAAATGTTGCCTTGTGAGGTTTTTTGTTTTTATGACATTCTCCTTGAATTGTAAAGGCAAAAACTCAATAATAAAGTATAAAAAAAAGAAAATAAAATAAAGCCTCACAATAATTGTATAGCAGTCTTTTTGAGTGTTTGCATTATAATGTTCAATTAGTAAATTCAATTTGCCATTATTAGTCTTTACATATTTCAATCACAAAAGCTTTACATTTGGGATTTTTCAATTAAGAACAGCTTTTGTTGGTTCAAAACATGTTAGAATACATTCTAGGTTAATAAGAATAAGAATCTATTGAATAAAGTGATTATTTGTGATCCAACGATGAACTAAAGCCCTATTCATAAGTAGAATTACAAAAATGAATGTGAGAATTTAGTGGAATGTGTGCACAGGGGTGTGTTTTTATTATACAGTCTCCACCTCAACATTGTGCAAAACTACTGAAATGCTATCGTTGAAACTAAATGTGTTAATGCAGAAACAGATTGGGTGCCTATTTGTCATATTCGCACACTGTATGTAATAATCATAGCAACATTGCACATAAATATCCACATCTTTTGCAACTATGTCTTTTTATTCTATGATTGTTGCCGGTGTAACCACAGGTCAAACTAATGACTACTGTGCTGGCATATGACGCACTTCAACAAACCTTCACAAACACTTGATTTCTTTAGACAAAAAGCACCTTTTTATTTGGCTGGGCTTAATAAATGGAAGCCACTTATCTTCACATGTAGAGGTTAAGCATTCAGGTCTTGCTTCTCTGCTTCTGTACATTCACTTCAAGATAATCACGTATGAGTCATCAGACCAGATCACCTCTTCATTCAATCACTGCCCTATGCATTATGGAACCACCAGAGCCCATAATGCAATTGGCTATAGCTACAGTATGCTCAGGCGGTTAGTTACCTCCATGCAGTCTACATTCATCCTGGATTGAATGTAGAATATAGTGTTTCTCTATTTGCACAATTTCAATGACACAAATAAGACATTATAAAACACATGAGTTAGGACATTACAGTCACAGACACTAAACAGTAGTTCTGTTCAATCATGTTACTAAGGGTTGGTAATCGAGCGTATCAGGCATACCTATGCGCTAATGTCACATGGTAATTCAATTCCATTCAGTTTATCTTTGTATTGTCCTGAATGACATCAGTAGTTGTCTCGGAGGACTTTACAAAACCCTCAAACTCCCCAACACAGCTCAGAGAATTAAACGGTTCAAACACGAGAAATGCAATGATAAAAAACACATTGAGGCATTGGTACATAAGGGGCAGATGAACATTGTCCATAAATATTGATAAAGTCCATAAATGTTGTTGAATGTCCTTGGACCCTCCTGCATAGGCAAGGAAAAACTCTAAAACCCAGTGGGGTTCACTTGCTGTCTCACTTGCAGTGTGTGATTCTTTTGTAGATATTGCATCAGCTTTTTCAAAGAGTCAAATAGTCACTCGCTTTCTTACAAGTATGCAAGAGATTGTCTACCAAGATGAAGAAAGTTTTGCTTTGGCTCTGTATTTTACAAGACTTTTTTTTGGGACAAACTATATGTTTTACTTTGAAAGAAATAAGAAACCAGGTTTAATTAATGTAAAGAAGGAGAAAGGACCGACTAGTGAACCTTGGGGGACACCCAAAATAACTCCAGCTGATTGGTCAACAAAACTGCACTTATAGAAATATGTCCATGCATAAAAGCGACATAGAGATGGGGAATAGTGTGCACTCGACTTTGAATCTGCAATACTTGTGTCAAGGAATCAAAAGAACTCGCTGTAAGCCCCAGACACATCCTGAACTGGTTGCATCTCTTCTTCCGCTGTCGTCTATGGAAGCATAAGCGAGGTGTTTAGTCACTTGGCGCGGTGTCGTCACAGCTCATTGTGGCTGGAATAATGGCTGCGAGTGTAAACAGGCTGAGGAGAAAGAGCGAGGGGGGAGGAAAGCAGCGCCGATAGAGAGTCCTCAAGGACACAGTGTGCCGAGGTGTTGGGAGGAGGAGGAGGAGGAGGAGGAAGAGGAGGAGGAGGAAGGGGGGGACAGAGCTGCTGACGCATTTGGGCGCCGTGGAGGGAAGAGCTGCTGCTGACGTCCGGGCTGCCATGCAAAAAACCAGGTCCAAGCATGGCCCTTATCCAGAGCCTGATGTGTGCTGAAACGTGAAGAGTCTGGCACTGACAAAACAAGTTTACATTGCACCGTTTTCCTCCCCTTGTTTTTCCAGGTTTTGTTTGTTTGCCAGTTTTGT
>JAPMNZ010924158.1:0-39935 GCA_029875035.1 Pomatoschistus microps
AGGATAATTAAAGTAGACAAAGTAAAGTGACATTGTTCAGTGGACATTCTGAAGTTGCAGTATTGCACATTGCACATGATTTTAGAATTGACTTATTTACAGATGAATGACATCTACAGGCTCAGCAGTTCTCATTGTAGATATACAGAAAAATCATTAACATGTTAATTATTCAGAGAGTACTTATGTGTGCTAATGACAACAAGAATTCAGCATGTTTCTGTATGTTTTTTAAAAAAAAGTCTTATTTGTATGTAAAACATTGTTTTAGATTGGATTAGAAAGGTATTTTTTCTTGATAAATAGTGTTTTTTTCTTTGTTTTTATTGTCTGGAGAATCCCACTCATTGCTGACTTCTGCTTAGGGCCCCCAAAAAACACAAATAGTGTTGATAGAAAGATAGTGAAAATGTCTTACAAAATTACACGCTCTTGTGCTGCTGTACTTGTCTCTCATACTTTTTCAAAACTGGATTACGATACACAATTAGTTACATGGTTAGAATGCAAACTACTCACCTCTAGTACCTTCTCACTTCCAGCAAGTGCATTGACACAGCATTTGTTCTTAATAAGGTCAAGTACTACACTTTAAAGACGCTTTTCTCTCGTCTTATCTTACTTAAGCTCAAAAAGGGGCAATGACACAAATCTGCATAAGCAAATGAAATATAGTTTTATTCAGATTTGTTTCATCCATACAGCAAGAGTCAGATATATGGCAACAACATAATGTGCATGAAAAAATCTGAGGACAAAATAGTTATGCATTATTGTATGGCATTTGTGGCAAGTGGTGGTTGCACTTACAAGGAAAAAGTCTATGTGCCCCCAGCAGGGAGGAGAACCTTAAATATCCGGTTTGGACAAAACTGTGCTTTGGTTCTAGCATCAACACAGCAGCCTCAAGTTCTGCAGACATTGGCTACTGTTACATTCATTTGAAGAGCTAATTGGCCAAATATTTTTGGTGTTGTGGTGACCTTGCCTGCTGAGTGCACAATGAAGAAACAATCTCTCGAGTGTTGACTGTGGCTAAGCATATGGGGTGGATACACGTCTTTATTGACAAAATATTTATCTCATTGATGAAGAAATATTCCCCAATTGTTGTGGATGTTGAGTGCATTCTGGATATGTAATTCCTTACAAGCTTTTTAATTAATCTGTTACTGATTTATTTTCTACATGCAATAAAATAAATCTATGTAAGAATACAGGATTTTAGACATGAATGGATATGGCATCTTATAAGGGTGGAGTTAGCATGACATGGGTATCACCCCATATAACATTCCCTGGCAATATCAGGTACGGATAAAATAAGACAAAAAGCGCATAGCTCTCTCTGAATGCGTTGGCCAAAAAAACTAGTGCCCTTCTTTGCAAGCAATTTAAGCTGGTCTTCTAATTCAAGAATTTAAATTAATCTAACAAAATTCCTTATAATTATATATCTTTTTTTATTCAAAATAATATCTCAATATGATACACATTTTCTCTGTTCATTTGACTATATACAGAAGTGCAAAAAGTCAACCCACTTCCCTTAGGTTCGAACTCATCATATGCAGCATTTCAGACTTCGCCACATTGGAAAAGTCAATCTGTCCACTAATCTCATCATCCACAAACATCAACACCCGTCTATCTCACTGCTCATTTTGGCCTGACACTCAGGGCAAACTTAAGAAATATTTAAAACAAACATGTTCTTATACACATATTTTTGAAATGGATACAGTAAAAAAATACCCTAAAATATGGATAATCTATTTTCCATTACAATATATTTTAAACACAATACATGGATTACTACACATGTGTTTGTCACACTGTGAATAATGGATTTTTCTTTGCATCCAAAAATGTCTTTCTTAATAAAACATTCTCCGATAATGACGTGACATCAACTGAAAAGACAAATGAGGTCACCAGATAATAATCTATATTGTATATGGAAAAAGGTTGTCATAATACCTTAATTATCTACAACGGCTATATCAATGTTGTCAAGTCATACATAGTAAGGCAAAAAGAAACAATCTATAACTATACCTCAAATATTCAAATCCTTAAGTAGTATATAACACATATTTAAGAGTAATTGTTACTTTTACACAAAGAGAAAAACAAATTATAAGCAAAGTGTGAGAAACTATAAAACATCATTGGTGCGTGTGATAAAAATGACATTGGAGTGGGCTGAAGCCCATAAAGAGTAATCTAAGGCTTTGTTAGGTACATTACAATCTGTAAAGACACACTAGTATACACCTCGTGAACACGACAAAGGCAAGTGATCTTTAACTAAGAACTGAAGGAATAATTTATATATTCCAATTGTGTAACTTCTTGACAAACTGTGCTTTGGTATCTAAATTCAGGTCTCGATTATTAATGAAACTTTAGGGAAAGGTTCAAGACAAGCTCGTTGGAGCAGTGATGGGCAGAGGGACAGGAAATCAAGTGCACGTGTGGTGAAGATGACCTAATACAAAGTTTTCCCATCGACACATGCCTCAACAGATCTGCTCCCAGACACATGGAAAAGTCCCCCTTCGAGGAAGCAACACTATAACGCAGTTAAAGCTACACCCTCCATGTTTCACTTTAGAGCCAATGGATTTATAGATCTACATAAAGAAAACATGCTCTGTAAAATGATAAAAACAAGAAAACAAAAATGGCATTAAACTTCTAAAACTCTCAAACTGATTAAATAGAAACCAGAGAAAGGTTAAAAAAAGAGAAGACAAATATAATAACACAAAGGGCATAATTAAACCTCAACAATACAAAAGCCATATAAAACTTTACCTTCGGTAAACAAATAACACTGGTGAGATAACACTCGGGGTTAGCTGGATGGCCTTGATGGCTGTGCTTCAAGGTACACAGGTATGTTGGTTTACCCAGAACATTCATATGTCCAAGACCCTCATTTTAAAATCTAGTTTCACTAGCCATAACATCGCAATACTGTACATTTATTTGGCAAATTAAATTCCTGTTAAATCATTGTGCCTATTATTGTTTCGAACTAAAATTCAAGGTGCATGTTTACATTTATTTTGCAAACTCTGAAATATGGCTATTCAAAAAAGGTAAAATAAAAATAAGAAATGTTGGTCAACTAACGTACCAGCAATGTGGCGCTATATGCAGCCACACAGTGACCTGCTCGTACAGAAAAGAGAACAATACAGAGGGAGCACAATGGTTTAGTCACAAAGGTGTAACATTGGCCGTTCTCACTCAGACACAGTGATGAGGCTCAGACCTCCTTCCTTCTTTGCTGGACACTATATTTGACAATCCAAATGGGTGGATGGCACAGATCATGTGTTTCACTCGGGATGTTGACTTGATCGTCGTCATGGGCTGGTTTAGCAATGGCAGACCCTCCTGTCCCATCGCTGAACATTCTGAAGAATATGTACATAAAGGCTGAATTCATATGGCTTGGACGGTGCCAGCCCACATTCATGATCTGAAAAAACAGAGATTACATCTGAATTATGGCAGCATTTCATTTTCTACATATAGCTTTTCAATTATCCTATGGTTAAAGAGGAGTTGCATAAATGGAGACTCACTGTTCTTTAAAGGAACTACATTTGAGTCAAGTACTTGTGACTACTCAGATGATCTGTAGATATTATTGGAATCTGAAGGTGAAAAAAAAAAACAGAGATTATGAAGTTTGATAATCCTCAAAAGATGATGTATGACAACACTTTTTTCCACATGACCACGGCCTCTTCACTATGAGGAGTTCATTGCTAAAAAGTTGACACAAATTGCAATAAGTTATGGCACATGGTGTTATTTAAAGAAGCAATATACAGGGAGAAGGAAAAGAGAGGGAGACGAGAGGGGGGAACGGTCAGTGTGGTCCTCCCCATGCAAAAGTCCTCCATTTTGTTGACCTGCACACCTCAGTGGAATGCACTTTAAACATTCTCTGGATCAAGAATTTTACATGATGTATCTGCACCACTGAGTTAACAGTACAGTGACATTCTGCAAAGAGCATTAAAAATGGAACAAAAAAATGTTGCAAATATTTGTCAAATTATTGAAAACATGGTAAAGCTTTGCTCTTCGTGCTAGAAGCGGTGGCAAAAAAGGAAAAAAGCCAAGCACCAAAGGGCACAGAAAGCAACGGTTGCACAAGCTGTGCAGATGGCTTTAAAAATATCAGAATAAACTACCTCATACATACCAATTGCATGTATTCGTTGGTAGTCAACTTTGTTAAGGAAGAGTCCTCAAAATGGAAAAGGACAAAAATTAAAAAGTTAAAATGAGGACAGACATCAAATACAGTACAGTATTGTTCCACAAAAAGAGAGAAGTATGTAGGATAAACAATTGTGTAGGCCAACAAGACGGAGTACGGCCATCCCCCACCCACCCCAGTGAGACACAAGCACCCAGGTCATTCATGTGCATTAACAGACATAAAAGAAGTCTCCACACTGACAGAAAATGAGGCGGTAGAGGTGCAAACCTGATTGGTGGAGGCTGTTGCGAAGGGAACGCTTGTGGCAGATGTGGTGGCTGCAGACACAGTGGCTGGAGCACCACCGTGCATCATGGGAACTTTTTGGAGGGAAAATCATGTAAGCAAAAATTCACAGGAGCAGTGGAGCCACATACACACCAGGCAAATGAGGCACGGATTTGGGGGTGGGAGGGGTTCATTTAACTGGCTCCTTTTCACACCTCTGCCCATATCACAATTATACAGTATAATAATCAATAAGTAGGACTTCCAAAAATGTACTACATATGGAGGGAAATCATGTAAGCAATTTTTTACTCAAAGGGTAATTTAACATACCAGACCTAACAAGTCTGGGGCAGAGGAGATACTGAGGAGGGTTACAATTGAACTCCTTCAGTTTTTACCAGATGTCATGTTAGACCAGCCAGGAGCCCAGTTAAGAACAAGCAAGCAATATCAGTGTATTGTACAAATGAAAATATCAGCCTAATATCAGCTGTATATTTACAATGTACAACAAATAATGAGGAATTTCTCAAATCAACATTTAAAGTAAAATATAACCTCTCCTATAAAAGAATGAAAGCTGGAACCTACCAACACTGGCTGCGGGTGTCATGCACAATATTGAGCCTGCCCATCATGCAGTGCAACAGGAAGTGGGTTGGATAGGGAAGAGAAATCAAAACAGCCCATCACAAAGTTCGTTAGGTAAGGGGAGAGATAAGGTGGGAAACAAATGATTAATATATTTTGGATTGTCATCAGTGATTGGAAAAAAGCACTATTGTGAACTTGTCTTGAGGCCATCTAATAATGAAATTTAAAAGCACTGAAATGATGTCTAGTACAGTAGGCGTGGACTGTGTTCACTATGGTCAGCACATGGTGTGCTCATTAGATATACACACTTGACAGTAAGAAAAACTAAACTGAACTAACCACAGTGATGTGTAGCACCAAACTACTATCCCAGTCCACTATACTTGAACTTTGGCTTTTATTATCTTTTGCACTTTGTACCTAACCCTAGTCTTTGCTTTACATAAGCAGAGACCGATGAATTGGCCCCAGGTCTTGCTTGTGGCCTGGGCGACATTGTGCATACCTGATGGTAGGAAAGCAGCCTGCTGCTGAAACTGCATGCTGGCCAGAGCCTGTTGGTACTGGAGCATGCTTGTGTTAAACACAGCAGAGGCCCCATTGGCCTTCTCCAAGGCAGCCCGCTTTGGTAGGGGAGCCATGACACTAGGGGGGATGCCCTGCCAGCCGCATGGTTGGTGGAAGAACATCAACAAGAAGAGGAAGAGGTGCGTGGTCAGAGAGAGGTGTAGAAGAAACAAAACAAAAACAAAAACAGTAAAAATATGTTAGACACATCATATAAAAACATCACACATAATATTTGTGTGTACAACAAAAATATCTCATCAGTAGCAAGCAAGCAGCAGTCTGACACAATACTACACAAGCAGCAGGAGCATGGTGCCTACTGGAGCTATGAGCCGTTACAAGCAGGTCTATTGTAACATGTGTCTAAACTGGGGCTCATTTCTGTTAACTTTTCTTATTCATCTCGTATGACTGTCTTAATGCAATATGCAAGCAATATTATAGGCTAAAAAAGAAGCTGCTACAATAACAAGAGGTGGAACAAGTAGGAAGCACAGAGAAAGGGATGCTGCACTGCTAGCTCCATGATATACTGTGTAAGCCATGTTTAAGTGATATTTCACTCTCATTGTCAAATAAGCTCAAGCCAATGTTCAGTAGCAAATGTGGTTGGAAATCTATATCAGAGGGAGGCCAGCACAACGTGAACCGGAGTGAATTATCATTTGAACTGCATTCACCTCTAATGATCTAATATTATTTCTTAGCCCCACCCTTATTTATATTTATGCATTTGCAACAGAAACATGCAAACTTCTGATTGAGCAGCTTACAGAATTTAGCACCGACAGGACGAACAGTAAGACTTAAGCCATGCCACCATTGTAAAAGCTCTACTTCACTATCCCTTATACGGACATTTGTTTAATTGGCTTTAGGTGATGAACTGATTGTGTCCCCGTTAGACCATTAGAGTAGAAATATGCATTTTACAAATGGACTATCATTGTAATCTAAAGAGGCCACTATCATTTCATCATAAGCAATAATGACAGATTGACAGGAGGAAAGACATTTAGCACCGACAAACAAAAATAGCCAAGTATCTTTGGTTAATAAAAATATTGCACAACAACAAAGCCACATGCCAAGCTAAAAGGTGAAAGGTCTCAGTACCAGGTCAAAAGTTGCGTCGAGGGGTCGCTTCAGTGATTTGACAGCCGACTGAGTCTTAATTAGCAGGCAGCGAGCACATGATGGCAATGGGCCAATGGGGTTCAAGCGCATTAACATAAACCAGCAAGCAGAGGTGCATCATGGGGGCAGCAGTGCAGTTTGGGTATAGGTGAGAAAAAAACAAAAACAAATAAAAAAACAAATCATTGGAATGCAATATAGATACAGAGGGGATAACAGGACTAAGTCATGCACAATGTGAACGCTACAGCTCTACCGCTTAGTTAAAATGATCAGTGGTAGCTATGCTCTACATTAGTTATAGTCACACAGAAAATGGATAAATATAGCGATGAAAATAAGTAGTCACAGTGGACAGCAAGATATGCACTCAGTATGATAGTATCACATTACAATGATTCACCCCAAAGGTCTGCCTGGCACATTTGTGAAAATACTAAGGTAAAAAGATAGTTTCTGCTGTATTACTGCTGTACTAAATATATTGTGGGATCTCAGCGTACAATCAGTCCTGCTTTTAAATGTCAAGAGGAAGAGAAGTAAAAAGTAGGAAGTACAGAAACAATGGCCTCACAAACATAGTGGCAAGGATCTGGCTCTCCTTTGTGTTTGAGGATGATTTGAACAAGGAACAAGGCATTCACACCACGCAATGACTATTACAACTATTTCAAGTGGTGTAAATTTCCTCATCTTTTTTCACATCATCCTGCTCAGCAAATTTAACCCAAAAAACATGCAGATTTCTTAACCAAAAAAAGCAGAACTGAAAAACCAGAAGACAATTTGTATAAAGCCACAAAATATAAAAATCAACCTAACTGATGCCTGCTTAAGCTGCAACAGATGTGAGGTGTTGAAGCGTGTGCAGACTGCTCACCATGGCTGCGGCGGCTGTGGCCTGGTTCACCTGGTGCTGCGTGGCCTTGATTTTGGCCTGCAGATGGGCCGGGGGGTGGAAGTACTTGCATTTTTCCCTGGAGCAACGACCCTTTATGTAGTCCATGCACACTGTGACTGTATTGTCGTTGGTGTCGATCATGGTGCTGTCGGCGGGGTGGGCGAAGCGGCAGTCGTTCTCTCCCCGTGAGCAGTTGCCCCTCTGGTACTCTCGACAAACCTGCTCACAGAATCATCAGTATCATGTGCATGTGTGATTTCATCCACCTCATTATAAGGTGCAAGGAACACAAAATTGTCAATAAATGGGCATTTAAAACCACCAGAGGGCAGCACTGCATTTAAAATGCTGCAACGTTTAGCTTTAGCCAGCTAGAAACTAGAAGTATATTGTTAATAATAATAATAAACATGACATCAACATAGAAGACCAAAATATTTTTTTTATTTAGGCCTGTTTTCTTTAGTAACAATTTTCATTGAAAATCATAAATGAAAACAAAATATTGTATGCTTAAGTGTTACTAGATCAGATTTCAGATTTTTTGAATATGCAATATTACAAATGTATAATTACTGCAACAGTCCTCATTTCACATGTCAATTGTGCAGACATTTCCGATAAGATTCTACAAATGTATCATTTTTTTCAAGCCAAACATTTTCTTAACGTTTGTTGTTAGTTACCTCAAGTCGGTCTGTTCTCAGCAGTTTCTGGGCTGCAGCGGCTGCAGCATTGGGCACCTGGCTGACTGTGGGGCTGGAGGCCATGAGCACTTGGGTGCTGGGCAGGATCTCTGGCGGCATCAGGCCAGGGGACATGGGGCTCAGATAGGGATTAAAGGCTGCAGCAGCTGCTGCCGCTGCGGCGCTGGCGTTGGTCAGGCCGGGTGAGACAGAAAACATGGGCTATAGGCAGAAAGACAACAATGGAATAGAAGTGGTGGGCAAGTACAAATTGATCTTGCAGGAGACTGGGACAGAAATGAACAATCAACTGATTTGAAATATGTTTTTTACCATTGGGGGGAGCTGCGTGCCGGGCATCATGGCATTGGCCAGCTGCATCTGCTGTGCCAACATGGCCATGTTCTTCTGCTGGATCAAATTGTTGCGTCCATTGATCTCAAGCTGAGTTTTTAGGTGTGGAGGAGGATGGAGGTACTTGCAGTTCTCTCTGGAACAGCGACCCTAGAAAGGAAGAAAAATGTTTTTTGTTTTTTTTGTTTTATTTGTGTCAGTGTTCACAAACTTAAATTGGCTTAAAACATTTGTTTTTATGAAGACATGCAACTTAACACATCTGTTAAGTTGCATGTCAGACTCTGAAAGAGAGCAGCACTAATTGTTAACAGCTTGCTATTTCAGTCAGTCTCATGAGGCATGAGTTTGTGTGTCTGCATGTGTTAGCTGAAAGAGGTTGTGACACGACTCCTGCTCTTTAGACGTCCAGCTTGGCTACAACACTAGTTACTAAAAATACCATGGACTCATATGATCCATATTGTATCAGCAATTTACAGAAGTCATTTAAGGGTCACACTTCAAAGTCTTGGTGTAATTATCGAGGTGCAGTCAAACCAGAACTCAGACACAAGCACATTCATATGAATGCAAACGCACTGGAGGGCCAGGTTTGTGTAACAGGTGGGAGATTGACGTCACACACACAGTAAAAGAGACATGTATTTAGTGGCGGCCCTGGGGCACAGTGTGGTGTTTCCCCTCTGTGAAAGCGCTGTACCCTCTGGGAATTATCTGAATCTCAGCCATAACTGCAGACTGCTCTCCTTCACTTTCACTGACACTGAATAAACAGGAGTAAACAGGACAGGTGTGAGGACCTAGGACGGAGGCCAAGTGAAAGCTACACTCAACTCATTTGTTTTCAGTGATAAGTCTGCTTTATTCAAATGTTGCTTCTAGTTAACTTCCTAAACTTTCAATGCATGTTGGACATTTTCACAATGCAGTATGGAATGTCACCCACTGAGAACTGAATAAACAGTAAAGTCTTATAACGAGGAGAAACAATATGAATAGATAAATATTGTATGTTAATAATTCTGTCAATCAATTAAAACTGATTTCATGTCAGTAATAATAATAATATTCTATCAATCCTCCAGTGGTCAAGTGGCATATAGTACATCGGCCAAGTGCTGTCAGAGAGAGGAATCCTGAAATTGGAGAAAGTGTGTGCATGTGTTCGAGGGGAAAGTGGGCAAGTGTGCCATTTGAAGAGGAGCCGATTCTGGAGCAGGTTCCAAAAGCACTCATCCGCAGAGTGACAATGGTATGCAAAGAGGGGAGGGACCGTGTGCGAGTGTAAAGGAGGGGCAGGCGCGATCATGTTGCGCTCACCCCGCATGACCCTGTCTGTCGGCTGGCGGATTCACCCTTGCACTGATATATTTATGTATTTGTTTAGGAGCTTAAGACTGTGAAACTAAAACAGAAATCAACCCCTACCAGCTGCCATTTTGAGTAACAAGATCTGGCGTAATAGCATTCCCACTCCCTTTCAGGCAAAATTGATTTTTTGTTTTTGTTATAGGTATGTTTTTTATGCTCCTGTGTTGCCTGAAATAAATAAACAATGGCACGGATGAAAGCAATAACATTGAGATGGCTGTGTGAATAAATAGATATGCAAAAAATTGGATGCATCATTGAGTTCTAGGTGAATTCTAGCTGTTTCTTTTTTCAGAATCTCGTTTTGCGAGAGGCGAGGCAGAGAAACGCCTCCGACATGAGGTTTATCGCTGCTATTATGACACAAGTGGCCTTGAGGAACAGGGAGACTGTGTCCACGGCAACGCAGCACTCCAACACTGGGCCTGAATCCCAGTGTTTCTGCAAAAGCTATAAAAATGTGACATTCCTCTATCCTCCATCGATCAGAAGAGACACATTTTTAAGCAACAAGTGGGCAAAACATCTAGTATGTAGTCACTAAAAACAATATCTTCCAAACAATGGACTTGCGTGTTTCTTCTATGGAAATATTACGGAAAATACCATAACAATTACCTCATATTTTGGAAAAGTCCTTAACAGGGTTGTTTTTTATACAACCCAAAACACAGCAACAGTTTCCTAAAATGACTTGAGAATAGCTGATTAGAAAATAAAACAATGATCACAGGAACTAACTTTGAAACCACAAAACGCTATCTATGTAATACAATCTATGAAACTAGTTCCTCTCTCTCAAAAGGTTAAATCCCGTTTCACATGCATGAATTTTGGCCTCTGTCACATCTAAATATCGGTTTTCCCAGTAAAATAGAGTACCAGTCATGGATCTATAATGTAAAGATAAAATGTTTCCTGATTTGTTCACAATAAGTTGTCACAATTTTCTATTTGTTGTGAAGAAAACAACATGTATTTATGAAAAGAAAGAAAAAAGCTTTTAGCCAAATGGGACATGTTCCATAGCAACCCCTGTGCAAATACATACTTTCATACTTCTACGGAATGAAATAAAGAGAAAAAATAACAGAACTAAAAGTATCCATTTTGAATGTTGACTTAGTCTCACACAAACTCCGGATTAGACCAAGAATTTGACTCCTTCGGGCTACTGTGCAGTTTGATTGATCCAGGGCAGTAATAACATGTCCCACTCCGATTGCACTCTTTTCGCCTATGAACCCACACCCTACTATAGTGATTGTGTGGGATTTAATAAACAATGAGCAAATGTGTTAAGAATGCTGGGTGGGGCTGCATCCCATCCTTTTAGCGAAAACCGTTTAGGAATACAGTAAAATATAAAACATAGAAAATAAATAGGTAAATGCGAGAAGAAGGCTGTTAAATAATTCATCTTTGTAAAGCATTTACCCAACTCAAGCATCCACGTAAAATCTTGAATTACAACTTTTATATGTGTCCCCAGATAATTGGCCAACATGTACAAATCAAATGTAGCCTTTTTCCGGACAAAAGTAATTTTCCTCCATAGATCCCCGTAGATGTTAACAAAAACAGTTTCAAAGGTTTTAAATCCATAATTTTTCTATGAATCCACACATTTTGGGCAACAAACCCACTCTTTCTAATCTGCTCATGCGCAGTTTGGTTGCTTCCTTCTTAACACTCTACGGTTTGCGACAGAGGTGGCAGAAATGTGTTCCTTCCTCTAAATATTTTGAGCTTCATGGTGAGGCCAATGAGCACAGACCATTGATTTGAAAGTGCAGAAATGTTGGGTTGTCAGGGCTTGGAGCGCCACAGATATCTAAATGAAACCATGTACAGAGTTTGTACAGTTTCTGAGCTTAGGAGCTACATGTGTCACAAACAGGAAGATTCTGGCAAAAAACCCCATCACATTCTCGATATACTACATTTCGGTGAACCTCTTTGATTCTATTCTATTTGGCAAAAGAATGACCCTGTCTGGTTCGTGCTTCCCTGCTTTGATGTGCTGCCGTGGCCTCGTGGTGCTGTGATGTTGTGGTGAAGCTGGCCTGCGTTCCTGACTCCTGTCTAAACATACGCACACATGAAAGCCCTCTCCCTCGCCCGCTGTGAAAGAAGCTTTGTTCTGCAGGAGTCCGGCAAACACTCAAAGGGCCAGCACCAGCGGTTAGTCTCTTTGTCTACTGTTTGATTCAAATGTAGCAAGAATAGTTTAGATTAACGTATGTCGTCAAAGTTTACTTGGTTTAAACTGCTGTAACAGGTGAATCAATTAATCACATCTATTATTGAGATGTAGGTTTTAAACCCTACATAAAATATGCTGAGAAATGTTCTATGGCTCATTCTAAAATGAAAATTTAAATGTTTACTAATGTATTTTTATTCAAACCCAAGCTATCTCTATGACATTGTCCTCCAAGGGCCTCACTTGAGCTTTGTTTTGGTCAAATGTAAAAAACAAACTGATATTTTAGGATCTGAAACAACTAATTAATTAATCAAAGGAATAGTCGGCTAAAAACCTTTTTAATCACAGCCCTAGTTTCAATAAAATATATTACTAAAAATATGCTACAGAAAACCCTAGTGAACTCCAAGGGTAAGAAGATGAAGAAGAGTGTGCTGTGTGAAGCAGGGCTGCTATGCCTTGCACTTCAGAATAAGTAGCTCGTCATTAGCAGGTCATGTTTCTATCTCTCAGCTCTGTGCTCTGGGAGGGGATCTGACCACGGACCGATGCTGATACGAGGGAAAGGAGGAGTGTTCATCTGTGATAATTCTGCAATACAATATTACCATTTGTTGGGACAAAACATGTACAATAGATGGATAGTAAACATCCATAATCATCAAACTTGTATGGTAGAAAATGGCAATCAGGGAAAAGAAATATTCAAGATTTCTTTTCTCATATTGATAATTTTAGGTCAATCAATTAAAAATAGATGCTAAATATGTTTATATAAATTGTGCATTGAAGCATTTTAAGAACTAAGAGCGGTTGCTGTCTGTCCCTGACTCAGTTCTTCCAACTAAACAGTGACTTACTTCCTCTCAGCTTCCTCTTGCTGTCACAATATTCTCTTTCTCAAGTGATTAAAATTGAGGTTGCAATCTTTTGGTATTTGGCACAGCCCTAATTTCGGTATAATCTTAACACATTTTGACTGGTTGGGTGGGTTCATCACACAGACCCAAAATTCAAACTTAACTGGAACTACATTAAGCACATATCGGGGACTAGACCAGGATCAGAATAGGACCAAACAAGTCTGAATATTGCATAAAAGGGTCTTAAACTAGGACTAGACCAGGAAATAATGTGAAAGCAACCTTAATTATATATTATGGAGAAATAAAAATGGTTTGTCAGAAGTAGGTGAAACACATGGGTGACAGGAGAGAGGCGTCGACACTGCTCCGGCGGTTTATCCAAACACACGCAGCAATGAGTTATTCACACTTGAGTGGTGTTGGTTCTGAGAAATGCCTCAGGTCAGATGTCACGTACACAGGAGCACAGCGTCCAAACTTAGAGCCTCCTCCTCCCACCTGCACCTCACTATCTCCACACACAAACACACTTTCATGTGACTGTATTTCCATATACACCCTGCTCTGGTGCAATGGGGATCCTACTGCAGAGGCTAACAAGTTTAGCCCCCGACTTTTCATTATCAGTAATAACATAGCCATTGTGCTGCTATTGATTTGAGGAGCTTTATGAACAACATCTAGCCCACTGCGCCGAGGGCGAACTGGGAATGTTATTTTAATGATTAATTTCTGAGTGCAGAATCCTACGATGAACAACTACAAATTGTCAACACAATTCACGAGGGACTGACAGAAGTAATAGTGTTTCAACAACCTCTTTACATCACAGCCTTTGTTATGCAAATTACAGCATAGAAAAAATATCACATAATATGTCAAAATATCTGGTCTGTATTACTTCGGCCCGTGTGACACCGGCCAAATACTACAGTGTTATTCTGAGATGCTAGAAACTTGGAATGACTTATGTGGTTTGCAGCACTAACAGATTTATCTGGCATATATTATCCTAATCTGATTTCACATAATGTAATCCTATCTACTGCTCTAATCCACAGGCAAATGGCCTAATCCTGTTTCCGCATGTGATTATTGCTGGTGGTCTCAGCTTTCAATCTTGAATAATGGATTCTTCATGTGTGAATGCATGTTATTTGTGCCCTTTGAAAGTATCTCCAGCCCTGTAAATAAATGTGTATTCTAATAGAGAGTGTTATTATCAAAATGAGATACAGTAGATTGAATTGATGTGGTATTGGTACACGGTGTACTGTGACAAGTTCATAAAAATGTATGAACTGCAATGCGGTGGACCTAATACAAATCTGTGTTGGTTTCACAGACAATAACTCAAGTTTAGTCAAATTAAACCTTGGGAGGTGCAGCTGTTCAAGGTTGAAAACGAGGACGCAAAAGGGAGGCGATACTATTTTTCTATCACACATTAATGAGCTTCAAACTTCCACACAAAATACATTTATTGATCCCTGAAGTACTGCCATTTAGCCTTGTTGTAGTGAGCCACAGTATATATTATAGACCCCAAGTAAACTGAAATGTTCTACCTGTCAATCGAAAGTGGAAAAAGGGAGAGAAAGAGGAGGCAAGATACTGGATAACTTTGAAAGGACAGAAACGCTGAAATCCTATTACAGCTTTAATAAATAATTAAATACAAAAGATAGATTACCCTATTTTGCAATATCAGAAATGAGCACTGAACCGAACAAGCCCAGACACTGTAATTTTTGAAGGAATGTTCTCGCAAGAGAAAGCTGGATGGACATATTTCAAGAATGGTTTAGCACAGACTTAATGACTTTCAAAAGCAGACATTGCACATCTCAGCTTCTGGCAGCGAGTCTTAGGTGTTTGAGAGGAGGGACACGAAACACTTGACTGATGGCCCCAACAGCTGGAGAAGAGAGGGAGCGGCTGACTAAAAAGGTGCTGAGAGAGTCCAAGTGTAAGTAGCACGCCCTCAAGCACTATTCTCTCCCGATAATGGCACACAGACTTTAATGAAGACGCGTGATGGCTTTGAAATGTTATAAGCAGGAGCACAAATTCCAGTAGTCACAGTTCTAGCTACAGTACAGCCTTGTCAAAAATGCAATGCTTTTTTCTGAAGGCGCTTTAGTTGTAAATAATGCAGCTGTAGAAGTGCCATGAGACTGGGTTATGGTCAGAATTTCAGGGCCTCCAAGAGGTTTTATTTTGTTTTTTTCCACTATTTTTTGTATTTGTTCCTTGCAGATGCAGTAGGGTCTAAGGACAGTGATGACATTAATAGACAGTGGTCATCCCGCTCCCTGTGGACCAATGGCTCCTATGTGTATTGTTGTAGTCTTTATTTCAAATTATTATTCATTGTGCAAGACAATAGAAAAGAAAAGCATATATACACATTAGGGCTATAAGAAAGTAAACTGATTTGAATTTAACTTTTTTGTTTTGCTCTTGATAAGATTTTAACTCATTTCTTACATCACCACAGATTTCAGATCCATTGCTTTTTTTTGCATATCTTTGTGACAAAAATGACTGCAGAAGAAGCTATGTAAACTTAAATAATATAAATATAAATTGGGTCCAAAATATGAGTAGATTTTTATATTATAAAAATGCTCATTACCATCAAGAACTTGAATAAATAATTAAAAGTGAACCCTATAAGAAATATGGTTTAGCTTTTTTAATCAGGCCACTGTTTTGTTCGTTGTGATACGTTGATGCTGCAGTCGTCCTGAACAGAGTGTATTAGAAAGAGCATGACGTCATATTGTTAATATAAAGAGAGTTTGAAGGGAAAGCTTGAGTGCTATACATGGCAGAATAACATCTCCAACTTTAGCATAATAAGGATGCAAGTATAACATCACACAACTTTAGCATAATGAAGACATGTGATTGGGTCTAACAACAACAATACTTTAGTTCTTTGTGCTATTACCTTCTATGACGGCTACTTTGTATGTATAAAACAAAAATCACCTGAATGGTATATTTTAAGACTTTGTTTTCAATTAACACAATGGCAATAGTGTGATCGGATGTTTCCTCCGCTGCAGCAGTCTAATATTCAATTTAAAAAAAATAACTTATTACTTGTGTTAACAATGTGTGGCAAGCAAAAGGCAGTAAATATATGTTTAAGTACAAAGGATAGATACAAGGCTATATCTATCAATCCTAGTGATAAACAGTATGTTTGTGATTTATCAATCCATCCATCCATTTGCTTCCCCTTAATCCATTTCTGGGTCGGGGGTGTAACAGTCAGAGCTGCACCCAAATCACAGAGCACCAGCCCCTCACTGATCCTCCTGCAGGTGGTGAGTCCACAGGAGGATGGCTGCTCTGTCGGTGACAGTATAGTCTTGATCTTTCAACTTTTTTTCGAAAACAGAATAAGTGCCACTCTTGCTTAGCCAAATCCGCTTTCAGCCCTAAGAGTCAAATAGAAGCTCTTTCTTACAAGTAGGAAAACCAACACAACCCTTTAAAAATTAGAAATACACTTTTTGTTCATAATGATTAAAAATTCTCTATCAAATGTCAGTGTCATGACAAGAGAAATTCTAAATATTTTTATCTGCAACAGCCACAATTTCCTGCTACACACCGGTGCTGTGCTTCTATATGTGCCACAGCAGTAAAGATTGTATCAGTGGGATAAAGCCCTCAGTGTTGTGAAGTGATGGCGACGGCTGACACTGAGAAGACATATCTCCCCTCGCACAAGCCCCACACACACAGAACCACACTTGTCTGACGCGCACAATCAAAGCCGCCCCTTTCTTGTCCACACGGCCTTCAACCACCACCAAAACACCAAGATTAACAACATACTGCCAGACACCAAGCTACGTTGCCTTGAAAGACCCAATGCTGTTTTATATATGAGACAATCTTATCATCTCATCTTGTTTGAACAATGGACTATCAGATCTTCTGTTCCATGAAGATCATAGATTCAAGTCTCTTCATGGCCTAGCACCACAGTACATCCGAGCCATGTTACTGTCATATAGTGCCATATGAACCAACTCAGACTCTGAATAGCACAAGGACTGGCCTCCTGCTGGTACCCAGGACATTTCAGATTTATGCAGCTAAAATCTAGAACAGTCTCCCTGAAAATATGATACAGGCTTCTATTTTAACACTGTTCAAATCCAGGTTTAAAACAGTTCTGTTTAGTTCATGCAATATCATGAGCTTGAGGAATGTTTGTCAGTAAGTATCCAAAATTATCCTGAGAAGGGTGTTTGTTAAGTTTGTTAAAGAGCGAGGGACACCAACAGGTCTCCCTCCCACACATTGTGCAATCCTTTTTAAGCCAAACACATTTAAAAGTGTTTATGGCACTTAAAAGGGTATAAAAACATACGTCCTAACTAAGAGGCTTTGCATCGACACAAACCTGGCTCATGTTTTTCCTTATCTACATATGTAAACAGAATATATTTTGAAGTTACTAGGGGTAAACTTTGCAAGTCCGAGTCCTCAAACATTATAAGAGGTAAATAATAAAAACAGAGTCAGGTAGGAGAAAGTGTCCTGCAGTCATGAACTTGAGTTATGCGCCTTTGGCGCCTGAAGGGCTAATATCAAAAGTGAATCATGTTGAAAAATAATGGATTCATTTTTGCTAAATCACCCTGCCCCATAAGATTGCACACATTTTCAGTTATTTTGTCCAAAGAAGATTTTTCTTGCATAATTTGGCTCGAAGCCTAAGAGCAGGCAATGTGAGGATCACACGCCTGTAGATTCCACACGCCCATCTGTGGCTGTAGACAAACAGCGCTCAGATTGTCTGTGAATGTGGCACAACAACAAGGTACGAAACGTTATGCCTTTGGCCTGCAGAGCAGAAAAGCTCCATATTATTGACAATAATATAACATTATTAATAGTAGTGACAATTATTCCAGCAATATACTCCACTTCAACACAGGGATAAAGGGATGGGAATAATCAAAGGCTGTAACGAGTGAATTGATCAATCTCAACCACCCGCAATTGATCATTTGAATAGATCGTCAATTAATTTGGTTATCACATAATCAGAATCTGGATTAGTTACAATACAATGACATACAACAACATGCCCCTTTAGTGTGGGCTAAATCTCCTTCAACGTCTATAAAATCTCACTGGCCTTTTGTAGCGTTAACAACAAATACATTTGATTAGATTAAAGGCAGCGCCTTTTGAATTTACATTTTCAGAAATAGTGTACTGTGGTCAAAAAACTCACAAAAATAAGAGTTCAACAGAATACAAACATTGTTGCAAAATAAAACTGAAGTACAATAGGCCTATATTCATATTCATACTATCCAGAAGTGACAGCATGGCCAAATAAGAATTAGCCTTTCTGAACTTGAAGCCATATGCTTGTTCAAAATGTGTTAGTTTAACTGCCCAGAGCGCGGCTGTATAATTTATTTGAGGTCATAAAATACAGCGTAGCAACACGGCTAATATTTACCTCAGCCGTGCTCCGCTTCCAGAAAAACCTATGGAGGAGTGTGTGTCTTGTAAGCTCACACAAACGTACACACAGCAAAAGTCAATGGTGAAGATGACACATAAAAGAATAGTTCGTACCAACCCTCTCGTGCGATCCTGACTAAGTACACATTCATCTCAAAGAATAATAATAATAATACCGCTTCAAATGGACATCAATCTTTAGATTTTATTGCATAGGTGTGTCAAACAGCAGTGCAACCTGTTAATATTATTATCCAAATTATCTGGAGAGGGCGGTTGTCCACAGAATATATTTTTTCTCACAGTTTACCTGTTACTGGAATGTAATACCTCAACCATTCAGTAAGCACAACTATACGGGATAGAATTCTCTCAATAATTAAATATGGGTATTTTTCCCCCTTCTGTGCTACGAATGGATACATTGGCCACTCTTTTCCAGGCACCTACTTTTTTGCCAACCTATTTTCCCGTGGAGATTTCTTCGCACATAACCCCTTTATATAATCACAATTTTAACTCCCATTAAAAACTTAAATGGAAAATGCTAGAGTAATAATCATTTTAACTTGCCCTGCCAATCTTACTACTTGAAGTCTCGCCACGCTCCTCATTTATGTGTGGTTTGTATGGTGTAATGTGAACCATCTTGTCCAGTGGTGGGTGTGGCCTGGACTAAACGAGGCAAAGAAACCAGACTGAGTGGGAAATCAAGTAAAAGCAGCTCCCAACATAAGGGTGGAGAATGAAAACAACTGCAAATACAGCAGACCAGAATAGACCCGCGTTAGACGGTTAAAAACAAGTCGGTAGTGGGTGGAGCTGATATGCATGACGGTACTGTATACCAGCTTGAGTAAACTATTATGATCTCAATGGCATAGATAAAAGTTCCATAAAAACAAATGGATAATTTTCCTTTCATCCACGACTACGCTTCTTGCACTGACAACAATCTAAAATAATTATTCCTGTGGCCCGGATCGCCTCTGCTCTAAACTCTACTTTGCATCAAATGTAAGCAGTAGTTTGAGAAGATTTACAATTACCCACACCAGTCCAGCAGTTAACCATTAATAGGCATGGAGCTGACTTTAACATCAGGGAGTCCAGGCAGCCATTATCCTTCTCCAAATATTTACTCAGCTTTGACATTGCTAAGCTGTCTGCCCCACGCTCAAAGATACACAGACCACAGGCAGAGCACTAAGATGCTTCAAGTTTAAGGCCTACACATACAGCCCAAAAAATGCCCCAATAAAAAACATACAGCAAAACCCTTTCAAAAAAGTTTCATCCACGTGACAGTGGATTGGGCACTTCTACACACACTTGGCTCTGCTATACTGGCTGTTGGGAGACTAGGGCACATGGCTTGCCAGGGCAGTGTGGCGGAGGGAGAGATGACAGTATTTGGGTGTGCCCTCCTTGTCTGTGAGCTGCTGCTGCGGAGCATGTGAGACCTGTTCTAATTATACACTTTTCTACAGAAGAGGGTCGGCTCTGTCCCGTGGGCTTCGTCAATCAGCGCTTCAAGACATCTGTGTGGGGGACATGAAGAACGTGTGCACAAACGAACAATAAGTAGACTCAATGAAGAAGACTTTGTGAGGTTTTATACACTCTAATTATCTGTTATAATGAGACCTTCTAAAAGCATTCTCTGTATCGTTGTTGTAATTAGACGGAGACCTAGATATTCCATGTCCGATTGTGATGTGTATCTGCCAATACCCGAGAGAACTGATGCCTAGAAACTAAAGTGGAATCAGGATTTTTTTTCCCACTATCTTAACTAATAGCAAAATGGGTCCAATTGTATTATTTAACAACTATTAAAAATACAGATCAACTTAATATTAATGAAACGATGACCTCCTGGGTTAAAATCAGCTGGTATATGGTCTTATCATTGCGGTGCATTAATTAGCGCTCGTGCTACATAGCAAGAAAGTCATGGGTTCGACTCCTAGGCCAGACGGGGCCTTTCTGTGTGGAGTGTGTATGTTCTGCGTATGGGTGCTTCAGTTTCCCCAACCTCTAAAACATGTTCAGGATGAGTGAGTAGTTTTGAGGGGGCAATCGATGCAAAGCTATAATCCAACAGACCAAACAAACCATTCAATAAAAAAATACCCAATTCAACAATGTTTGTATATCAGCACCCATTTTATATTCTGGTTATGGTGTATCCCTAATCTATTCAGGTATACTCTCCAGTAGTGTTTTTGGCACAACATACTGCCGTTACAAAATCAATATCAAAGTGTTTTCAAGCAGATAAATTATGCCAGTAAATGTTCACAATTATATTATTTTTAGTTTTTCATTCCTGGGTTTGTATTGCACAGCTCTTTATCAGCAACAAGCTTTAATTCCAATAGCGTTAACTGAATGTCTGTGTTTGTGGTTTCAGGGCTTTTCTCCTCTCTTTCTAACCAATGAGCAGTCTCATAGAGTCTTTTCCACCATGTTTCTTTCTCCACCTCTCTCTGTCTTTACTGCTGTTTCCACTGTGGCTTTCAGAGACCTGCTCTGTTTTTCATTACCAGTGGAAAACGGGGTGAACGGTTGACAAAAGTATCGCCTATCTCCATTAATACACAAGCGACCAAAATAGCATTGCTTTCCACTTGCTACCCTTGAATCAAATTTTGTAGTGGTCTGTGCTGCTTTAAAAAAACCTAGATATATGACTTTTTGTTTGCAATAGTCATGCAGTGTAGAGGTGGTTTTGTATTTTTTTATTTTTTTATCTGACTAAATATGCTGTATTTATTGTATATTCAATGCAACATTAAAAGTTTACATACCAAAGGAAGTAAGGATTAGAGTGCAATAGATTTAAATAAACCTATGATAAAAGAGAATCAATAATAATCGAGAATATAAGAAAAAAAATGAGATAAACATGGAGGCCAGGTTCTAGCCTCATGATTCGCATAAGGCATTGCAAATGAGACATTTCACCGTAGTCACATGTTTTTGTCATACAAACATTTCAACAGCAAACAAAAGATTAAAGTTCGGGTCAAACAATGTTTCACTGTCCACATCAGGCCACCAGTGCTGCTCACATGCTGTCCTCACGCTCACCCTGTGCTGCTAACATACAATGACCGTGAGTGTCTTTTGGGCAACAAGCGCAAATGAGAAAAAACAGAAAAAAGTGTGCCTCTGCTTGCTCTTGCTCTGACCTAAAAATGGAAAACTACTGCATGCGGTTCCCCAAATCTCCCCTGGATGTTACCCACAAATACAGGAAGTGGTTCAACTGACTGAGATCTACACCGAGACACTATCTCCTCAGGAACGGCCCACTTTTAAAAGATGTTTTTTGCATTAACGGCTGTCTTGGAGCAGGGAATTAACACAGTTGGCCTGTGTAATCGGCTGCAAATATGGTTTACGAAATGCCTCCTGGAGTAAATATTGGCCAGAAGCCTTCGGCCTGTCCGAGAGAATTCCACAGAACAGTGTTACAATCGCCTGACTTCTGCTTCCTGAATTGAGCAGATCATGGCCTCCTCCCTTTTTGTCTGTTGTCACATGTCCCAGTCACCTGACCAGAAGTAGGTAGTGAAGCTGAGCACATGCTGAGGCCAGATGGCGTGGACCTCAATAGGACACCAGGCTACAACCCTTTGCTGCTCGCTTCTCTATAAATTGTAAACGACTTCCCAAATAGTGTACATACTATGGTTACCAGATGTCCTATTATAATAGCTGTGATTCTTACCTTGAGCGAATCAAAACAGGCGATGACTCGTCCATTGTCCACCTGGCAGCTCTTGGCTGGGTGGGCAAACTTGCACTCCTGGTCTGTGCGTGAGCATGTGCCCCTCTGAAACTCTCTGCATACCTCCAGGGTCAGCCACTTGGTATCACGGATGTGTGCTATGTTCATTGCCATGGCAACACGCAAGAACAAAACTTTTCTGAATAATGTACCTTGAGTGTTTTAATCCACAGGTTTTTCCTGTTACTGCCTGTGATTCTTTAAAGTGATGGTAAAATTAAACATGAGCGGTCCTTTTTCCAGAGGGAAATGATGACGAAGAGTGTTAGCTCGCTGATGGACACCTTAGATTTTGACAAATGGTGCCTTTTCCCACTTTGTTTCTCTTTTTGCTCTATCAGAATGTTATCTTATACGTGTCAAACAGGTGACAGGACTAAGACCTCAGTTAGGTGCAGTGAAGCAGGCAACAAAGGTGATCTTGTCTGTGTCTCGCCTGCCACAGGGAGGTTAAGGACACTGAGGACTGAATGGAGGCCTGTGGGTCAAAGTTAAAGGCAGGTGGGTGAGACTGTGCGGGCTAAGGTGGTGCTGTAAGGCTGTTCAGTGGAGAGCACTCGGCAGCAGAGCAGGTCGGTGAGGACAAGCTGGAGATGGACTGGGGGACAATGATGAAGGTGTGGTCACTGTCCTTGGATTCAGGTTACCGCGGCTGCAAGCGAGCGAGGCAGGGGGAGGGTGGAGCTTCAGCTGTAGAAGCAGGTCAAAGCTGCAGCAGACATCAGGGAAGGCACTTCCTCTAGAGGCAAAGAGATGCAGAGAGATTAGTCTGATCACTGATGATTTTCACACACTTTTTACAAGTTTACGGCATAAACTCATGCAATCACAAGAGACTGTGGGAAAAAAAGCATATGTATGCCAGCTATGTGAAGTTGTCGGCTAAAACAAACACAGCTCTCTTCCACCCTTTACAAACCGAACACACACTTCTCACACAAAGAAACAAAGCAGCCATTAACAATATTGGTGGATTTCTGGTGATGGGGGAAATCGGATCAAACCTGTATCACTTACACTTAAATACAGCAAATGCAGCCATGGCTAATGTGTTTAGAGGTGAGTGAAAGGAAGAGAGTGAAAGCAAGAAGGGAAGTCGGCCAGAGTTAGTCATTTCCCTTTTTGCAAAGTGGAGCGGGAGAATGGACCAATGAGAGACGGCGCAGTTGCAGTAACATTCTGGGCTTAGCGCCAGGTGAGAACGAGGGAGGAGTCAGTGGCTGACCTGCATGCTGCACTGTGCATAGAGACTGAACTAATGGTAGATATCATGAAGGTTAAGATATAATAAATACATGAGAACAGATTCAGAATAATTGTCAGACATTTTGTAATTGCATTGTTGTTATATTGTTGGGTAAATTTAGAAAACTTGCACATTTTGTAGAAGTCTTGTGAGGAATGTGAATGAGTGGTTCCAGAGGACTATTCTGCTCTTATCACAGAGGCAGAGACCACACCCTGTGCAGTGAAATCGCTTATCCCACAACAGCATGTGCATGTTCAGCAGTGCTATGAACCACAGCTAACTTTACGGCACTGCAACCCTGCAACACACCATTTCAGTCCTGCAGCAGTGCAACGTTCACAATGATGATCCAGCATCAAATATGAACGTGAAAGAAAAACTTGATAGACAAATCTCCATTTCACCTTAAATGACCTGCAAGGGGAAAATTCCCTTTGCTGATGACCTTTGGAGTGTTAGCATAGTCA
Organism: Pomatoschistus microps; assembly: GCA_029875035.1. Classification (NCBI taxonomy): domain Eukaryota; kingdom Metazoa; phylum Chordata; class Actinopteri; order Gobiiformes; family Gobiidae; genus Pomatoschistus; species Pomatoschistus microps. The sequence continues at coordinate 24,237 of JAPMNZ010924158.1, forward strand.
TATCAACAGCCATAACAGCACAACACGCATAAACACACACATCTCAATATTGTGGGTATAAGTGGATCATTAATTACAAGAAGATGTTAAGATAAAAGCACTCATGCCCATCTCACAGTGGAGAAATTACAGTGTTGTAGAGCACAGCTCAAGAACAGTGAATTAGGAGGCACTTAAAACTCTAGAGAATAAAACAAGGCAAAATAACAATATAATTTCTCAATCCCAACTAATTAGATATATCATTGATGTATTCACATCATTTGATGAACATAAAACTATGTACAATTTGAAAGAAACAGAATGCTTACTGAGAATAAGGACACAAAGCTTTTCACCTGAAAATATGAATAATATAATATCAATGGGCTTGTCTGCAAAATGTATCATGAGGAACATAAACCCAACTGCTTCAATTTGGACAACTGACTTCATTGACTTTCGTTTTACTTACAACAACTTTGAAAGGAATGAAGTTGGCCCATGGACTATAGCCAAACATTAGTTGAGACAGTGGGTGTGGACATTGTGCATACTGTGTGTAAACTAACATAAACAAAAACTGGAACTACAGTGTCTAACTTATGTGAATGTGTTTTCACAATGATTGTCTTTTAACGGAACTCTGTACTACCCCCAGCCCCCCTCCCCCAACATATTTATGTTCTCTTTTTGATAAAAAATTTAAATAAAGAAAATAAAAAGGAAGCAGTCAAAACAAGATTTATATTTATACGCCATTATCTTAAGTTATCAACATGTGTAATAAGTAGTTATGAGGAGTTGTTTTATTCTCTTATCATCTTAGTCTTAATGGTTATTTCTTAGTCAGCTAAGCAGCACTATAAACATCCCAATTGTTTGTGAAAGTGTGGGAGAATAAAGTATGTTTCCTATAAAAAAAACAACATAAATATACATTCTATTTTAAAATACAATTTAAAATCAAATGCAAATGCAAGTAGGTCCAGTTCCCTTACAGTGCATATGCGGATGACAGTGTCAAACTAATGAGTGCCCATCATCAGACATGATGTTCCATAATTTGTCATTGATTTTTTCTTCCAAACAGAAGTTCTTGTCAGTACAGCACTCCCTTTATCTAGTTCCAATGTAAATATCAGTTTTCTTTATCTATACGGCATTAATTACAACATTTGTTTAAATTGTTACTTTGTTAATTTAAGTTGATACTTCCTGTTCTACTGGATCTTTTACTCTTTTTTTTTTAACTTCAAATTCACCAAGTGACGAAGCCTCTAGCCTCCACAACGACTCCACTTAAGAGTCCCAAGGTCAAGCAAGCTGGTGCAAGGTCAACTACTGTACTAGGCAAAGATGGCGGATGAGGAAACCCATGTGCTTTCTATCCTGTAATGACACGTGGTGGAGATATTACAGCAAAAAAGGAAGTATGTCTCAGAAGTATCAGAAGATCACTACGTCAACTCTTTGTCATATGACTTTGACAAATGCACTAATGATGCAAATACTTGGAGTTTAATTTATTTTCATTACAAGACATAACAGCTATGTTAAAAGCCATGTTAGAAGGCTTCGCTTCACCTTTAGACAATGCTTGAGCTATGTGTGAAACCTTCCAGTGATTTGAACTGTGATGGATGGTGCCAGGATGTTTGCACTCACAAAGATGTGTTTTGTCAAGAAGGCATGTTTTGACTGATTGAAACGCAGCCCATCAGGGCTGGTCTTGAGTTGTCGCAGTGACTAACAGCTAGAACTTGTGCTAGAGCTAGACAATGACAAACAGGGGTGAGGTTGAGTTCCTAAAAAAAAGTATAACTTCTAAACGTTGCTTGATTTTAACAGTAAGATTACTTGTAACCAACAATGTCTATTTTCATCTTGGACTGCAGAGAAAAGAGATGCAGTCCTCTTTCTTGCCTGCTTCTTGGCTTGCAGCTGTTATGTAGAAAAGTGGTCTCAGCATATTGACAGAGGTGGAGGTAGGTCACAGGCAGTAGAGGATGCTGGGAGAAATGCTACACCCAGGGCTATGCTGCTGCCACTGCTCCATGTGCTCAGAATATAGCATGTCAATAGTGCCCCCGCTGACCTTCACTCACACATACACAGCAGCGGAGACACGTGAGCATCTTCATCTCTCATTCCTTACATACGTACAGGCCACTGTTCAAGAGGTTGTGTCCGGATCTTATGTGTATTGTTGCTTCTATATATATTTTTAACAGAGACACACATAAACAACAACAGAAAACATAAACATAAATAAGGTCTAGTAAAGGTTAACACCTAGACATTGTAAAGGTACCTTGAAGTGAAAAGGTAAAAGGATATACATTTTAAAGCAACTATAATATTCATAGATATTATATGTAAGAATGTAATCTTTACTTACAATCTTACTAATTATATCGCTAACTGAGGCCTGGCAAAAAACAAAACAAAAGAACAATGCCAGCAAAAACATACAGTTGAGAATTTAGTAAATATATATTTGATCCTCTATTACATAATTTCAAAATTATAGTATAAATGAAAGGTAGGGCCTCCCAAGACGCATCTTAGCAAATACCTCATAACTGGAATGACGTCACCGTACTATTACCGCCATAATCATTATTGTGTCACATCATCGCCTTGTCTCAACTAGAAGTTTAAATAAATGGTATGTCATTGGGGTGAATGGCATAGGCAGAGAGAGGGAAAGTGACTCCAATCCCAGAAACTGCATAACAAACAACAAAGCCTATTGATTCCACTGGGAGCCAACTCTGCAGACAATATAAGCTCTTGTTTACCGTAAATAGGAAGAAATGCAGACAAAAATGCAAAAAGTTAATATATGCTTCAGTTGAGCACTTTGTATATGGATGCATTGTGAAGCCAGCGCACATTGTTGCTAATAGTCAGACTTGGGTTGTAATGGGTGGCTGACCGGCTCATATTTGTTCAGGCGTCTGTTTCAGCAGAATGGAAACAACTCAGTCTACCGCAGCTTAGTGCTGTCTGCTTTCAGGCAGGTGATAAGAGGTGTCCAATGCATGCCCACAACAATAACTTTGATACCTAACAATGTGCTAAACCATATCTGGGTTATTGAGTAATTATGATGTAGGCACGACAAATTACAGTAAGCCATCTCCTTCCTCTGTATATCTATGGGATTATTATTTGTGTCCACTACCCAGTCCGACCTGCTATGTGCCCAGTGTGCAAGTGTGAAAAGTTGACAAGGTTGCAAGGAGACAAGACAGGAGTGGGTAATTAAATGTAGTTTTTATATGTTGTCTGAGGGCGAGGTTGTGGTGAGATGTCAGGGGCTGATGCGAGTGCGATATGCAAAAACAAGGACAAGCTTGTGTTGGCATGTGTTATGTTGTAAACGTAAAGAGGCTTCGACATGCGCCTCACCTGCCTATTTCCTCTTATTGCACAGATGTTCCATGCATTGCCTGACATGAGTTCCCTGTGCAGAAATGACTAGAGGCAACAACACAGTTATTGAGAAAAATCTAGCTGTAAGGAAACATTTCAGTGTTACAAATACTGCAATCCTGTGCCAAGCATCAATCAATGTTGGGATGTATGTATTAGATAAGATCCTTCATTTGTCCTACATTGAGGATGGGGAAATGCCAGTGTTAACAGTAGACAGAATAAAGGAAAGAAGCACTTGATCAAGAAAAAGGAAAAGAAAGAGATTAACAGAGAACTGTTAGTGTAACTGTTTCATGAAAAACAACCATTTAGACCATTTAAAATGTTTAGCAAAAATTGAGCTTGACCTCAATCAAAGTGAATACCAAATTCCTCAGCAAATTTGATCCATGTATACTTATGTCTGCAGTTTTCCAATAGAAATTCTAGTAATAAAATAATAATAATAATTAGTACTTATTGAAAAGTTGCCAAAGACAAAATCGACTGATTAATCTCCTAAGCGACTAAAGTCTACCCTTCTGTGTCTTGAAATCATTTTCATAACCTATAGGCTACATTAATACAAGGTTTATATAATAAACCTTATTACTAAAAGATTCACTTTCAGAAAATAATTATTAAGGCTAGGGTTATATTATGAATGGGTTTCAGTGTCTTGTTAATGGTTGGACCTCATTTAACATTTTGAATATACAAATTATGCAACAAAGGATTATCTTTAACTTAGCTGCGTACATACGATGCACAGACGTCTTATCTTGAAAGCACACAGACACTGAAACTACCTGCAGCTGCGCCCCAAGGTTCAGAAAAGGCGCAGAATCTACCATGCAGTCGGTTTGTGTTTCTTCAATGTCACTAAATGTATTCATATGAAGTAAATTATGTCCATATTTGCATAAAATGCGCAAAACACCACATGAGCCACATGTACATGACATAAACCAACACAAAAGGTTTGAATATAGCAACTAGAGCACGAGAGATATTTTCTTTTAAACAATCTCCAAAATTCAATCCTTTGGTTCTTGACCCATTTTTGATTTACTGAAGATAAAGTAAAAATCCACCAAACAAACTAACCAAACCAACTCAGATGAAAAAACCCTAGCGGAGGTAACTTCTTTCTGAGAAACCAGCTTTAAAAAACTAACTTCCCAAACCATTTGTTTCGCTATAAATGTTGTTTGGACAATAACACACCAATCAATTACAAATGTGAAATAAAACTTACTTTTTATATCCAATTCAATATAGACAAGTTATATCGCTCCATTGTCCATGTGTCTGCGTCTTCTCAAGTTTTTAACCCTCTTTTCCTCTTCTGCCTTCTTTCTGAGTTACTCCCCCTCTGTCAGGCGCATGCAAACACTCACTAAGTAGCGCACATGCACTGAACACACACACACTCCCACAGACAGTCACCCTCTCACACAGTCTCTCCTCCCGCGACCCGGAATGCTTGGCCACTTTCAACTGTACTGAAATACTGTGCGCGCCATATAAGGTAGCGACGGCTTCACATGTCACAGATAATTTACATGCAGCGGGGCGGGAGTTTACCTCAGAACGTATACACACAGGCCTGGGACACATGCAGAACCATGCTTCACTGTGTCTTGGAAAAGGGAAAAGAAAATATGCACATTCTCTGTGATAAGTGATCCAAGCCGGATAACTCCCAACATGTCCACTGTTGAGTCAGATGAAGGGAATGAAAGCTGAGTGGGCGATTCTATTGATCCTCTTCTCCTCTGCTTCCTGGAATGACCGTTGCTGTCCAAAACACACACACATGCACACCAGCAATTTTTCTTGCTAACTAGCGCTACCCAGAGGAAGTATGCTATTGTGTGGCTGTATACTTTCAGCCAAGAATGTGTCTTTGGAAGAGGTGTTTACGTGAATGTGTGTCTATAAAACAAGCTGTCACAGATGGACCCTGTGGCCCGCATACTGAAGAGCAGACAGGAGACTCTCAGGCAGACAGAGAAATTCCCAAATGTCTACCTATGCTGGAAAAAGTAAAGACTGCAGCGCATGGGGGAAAGCTCTAGATGATCCAATAGAGAGACAGAGAGGAGGGTTTCTCCTCTAAATCTCTTACCTCTCACATTGCGCTCCGACTTGTGTGTGGTTGCTGCCACGCTCTGGCTAGTCTGGAACTGTTTATGCGTATGTTCAGACAGGCCCCGACAGTAGACCCCCAGGCACCGGCTGGACCATTCTCAGGGCAGGCGGCGGGCACGGAGTGGAGCAAAGGCAAGGAGAAGAAAAAGGGGCAAGCGAGTGGAGAGCGGTGGTGTCAGCAGCCGCGAATGAGTTGAGGGAGCTGTGCGGACCCAAGCAGCGCAGACTGTCTGCTACAGAGGGCGAGCGAGAGAGAGGGAGGGATAAGCAAAGGAGGAGTGTTGCGCTATAGTGGATCCCCTCCCCTGCCTCACTGGTGCTGAGCTGCACTGAGACTCAAGGGTCTGTCTGTCTGCCGCTGCTGCCTGGGGAGGAGAAAGTTCTGCTCGCTCAGCTCTGCTCAGCAGCAGTAGCAACAGCTGTGGTAAAGGAGGAGGAGGTGGGACTGCGCTGGCCCGGCATACAGATCCTGCAGTCCCTTCAACCCTCCCTCACTTCCAATGTCTGGCCACGCCCCCTGGTTACCCCTGCCTCCGCCTACCCCCTAAAACAACACGCGGAAGTGCTGCCTCAGTTACAACAGCCCAACCAGCAGCAGCAGCAGCAGCAGCATTGCCCTCACTTATCCAGGCAGCAAGAAAGCGGAGGCGAAACTAAGAAAACACAGATGTAAGGCGGCAGGGAAAAACAAAATTAGATGGAATATAAAAGCACAGCAGGGGTAAACACGTTGACAGGGAATACAGAGGCAAAAATCTGGCACTCAAATATGAACACTTGACTAGCATGGTGGATAATCTATATAGCAATAATAACGTTGTTATTGTTGTAACACAACATAAAGTAAATAAAATAATATATGAAAACAATTTTAATACAGTTAGATTAAGTTCAAATTTAATAACATAAAAAATCTGCTATTGCACATGCTCACTTAGACTGACCATGTCTCCACTCACCCGGGCGTCTCTGGAGAAAAACGGACATAAACCAAATATGTCAAATTGTCAAACAAAACAGGACGTGTATAAACCAAACTTTGAAGTACCACGAGCACAAGATTGAGCCTGTTTGCATATTATGGCCACTAGAGAACCAAGCATGTGTTTATGTTTATCTGTGAATCCTATAATGAAGCCAATTTGATATTTGAGTAAATTGTATGGTCAGCTGGGTCGATGGTCCAAACGCAGATATCTTTCTGTCAAGTATTCTCATGGTCAACCCCGTCGAGGTAGAGACTAAACAGGTAAAGGTTCGTGGCTATAATTTTAACTCCTTCAGTTCTTCAGTTATATACACCCCAATTGATGGTGTATACAACTCACTTCCTGATTTCAATGGCCACTTTGACCCAGTTTGAACTTGTTGGTCTCAGCTCCGACTGCTCCTACATACAGTATATACATATTTTTTATTGCAGCTCACATAGTATTCTATTTATAGTGTTGCATTTGCTCTTCCTGGCAATTTGGTGGACTAAGGATTGTCTTGTTGTTTTGTGAGTGGTGTTATGACTGTGTTGTTGTTTCTCCATGGCACTTGATAATGTATGGGAGTTTAACCATAACGTTTCTGGTTGCCTTTCTTGATCTCCTTTTTTTTACTTTTGTGATTTTGGAATAAAGACATTGAAGTCTGTTCAAAGTGTTTTTCCCTGTCTGCTGTGAACATGTATGAAGTCCATATAGTGCTTGGCATGAGTACGTTTTCTTTTCTCCTGGTGTGTATACTGAATGCTAACTGTAATGAGTTCCTCCAAAGTGGGTCCCTCAAACCTGAAGCTTTTTTTTTGACTGCAAATTGTACTTTTGCATTACAAATTTAGAATGTGGAATAGTTCATGGGGTATGAATTCTTTTTTCCCAAGAAAGAGAAAATACTGTAAGCGGCAATGAAAGAAGCCAGAGCGAAGTAGGTTAAGTGGAGCTAAAATTGAAACTGGACTAGTACTGCTGTTAAGAGCTCTCTCAAGTGAAATGCAGCTGTCCTCTCACCTGTGTGATTCACAAAAGAATGCCTGCCATGACACGTTTAGGGTAAATCAAGAAAGCCAAAGGAATTTGATTTGGACTTGATTCTGCAAAATATGGTCGCTATGGAGACACTGTCCTTGGCGTCGACATGTATGCTCGCAGATTGTAGTCAAGTGTTAGTGCCAACTTAACTGCCTGATCCCGCATATTGTCTCTGACTCACTTGGTTTGATTTTGATTAAAGGGGAGTACTGTTCTTGATATCTGTTGCCAGTCCAAATGAAAAGGTTTCAAAAATGCTTTCATTCACAAATAAAGCTGAGTAGATGTTTTGTATCCCCTCTTGATTGGGTTTAATTTAAGATAAAAGTCATTTGATTTGAATATCGAACCACCTTAAGCATGCAACTATTATTTGAATGTCTTTTTGAGCATTGGGCCTGTTCCATTTAGAACAAAGCCAGTGGTAACATCTAATGAACACTTCCATGTCCGGAGAGCAGATGAACGATTCAATCATTTAATATTATGATATTTTGATGTTTTTTAATAAATAGTAAACTATAAAATGGCCAAATGGACAATAAAACATGAAAACAATAATAACAAAATGCATTACTTTTTTATAGTAACCATACTTTTAATATGTTTAATTTATACCTTTTGTTGCTAAAGAGCATTTGGAGATGATTAACTGCTACAGTATGTGTGGTCAGCCTGGGATTCTAGGCTTACCCCATAAAGTATGATGATATTTCAATGTAAAGTACAGCAGTACAGAAAATTGAGCAACTAACAATGATTGAACAATATTATTACTATCAATAATAATAATCTTCTCTTAAATGCGTCATCCATCTTCAAAGTAACATGGATATTGTCCACCTCTTTGGCTGAGTTATTGCTATATACATTTCTTGGCAGATATATAGCAAAGTAGAATAGTGTCTGAACTGTTCTGGAAGGTGACACACAATTACAAGCCCCTTGGTCATCATAAAACGGATGCAAAAAATTTCCTTTCATTCTCCTGCTGCATCTTGCCCTTTTTGCTTCACAATCCATTTTCAAGTATAATCTATAAAGTATCATGACAATTGAATACTCTTCAGGTTTGCTATAAAACTATTTGAACCATAGTGAACAAAGTCAATTCTCCTTTCTTTTCATCTCATTTCTATATCTCCTTCTGTCTTAACTTCCTGCTTGACGTATGCAACTCAGCGATAAGAGTGCTGTGGCCAACAGCGATCAATGAGCTATTGGAGCAGTTTAAGTATTGCAAGAACAAGCGCTGCGCAAGGTGAACCAAAAAGTGCAAACATGAGCTAATTATGTGTGAAGCAACTGAAAACAGGAACATAGACTAGCAAGCATACAAAACGAAAAAAGGGGCTTTCTCAGTAACTCACTGTGCACCTGAACTGATTAATGATATTTTAATTGAATTGTAATAAACTGCTATGGACCCAGTGACTCCCTGCCTTAGTATCTGGAACAATACTTACCACTGATTTGAACCTTATGTTGATGTCACCGTGCAAATTAATTTTAATTAAGTACAGCATGGTCCACTACTTAATCCTCTTTTAACCTCGGAACCTTTTATCACCCTTCTATTAGCATAAAAGAATATTGCATCAAATAAAATACTCTTATGAAAATGCTCAAAAGTTTGTGTCTATCTGTCAAATATAATTTGTTTACCTTATTTTTCTTCCTCCTCCCAGCTGAATGCAACTTTCCACCTCAAGCTTCCTATCATCTCAGCGCTCTGCTATTTCCCAGGCCTCTGTAAATGACACGGGCTGGCTGATCTGAACTCTCACTCCACTGAAGAAATGTCCCAGAGCCTCCCAGTGCCAAGCTCTGACGGCTCATCTATCACGAAGGCCGCAAATACACATTACACTCCCATTACAGATCATCACAGCAACAACTGCAACACTAGACAGTCCGGCAGAAAGCGCCACAGTGGGGTGCTTGCATTCAATGTAAGTCATTTCACTCATAAGTTTTTTTTGGAGGCAGAATGAGACAGCAAAACAATGTTACTGGATAACTTGGATGTCCACAGGTTGTTGCATGTATGAAAAACGGATGTAAACAAGCAAACACGGTAAATAAAAAGTTGGTGACAAAACAATTTTCTTTCTTTTTAATAAATGTTTTATCATTTTTCCTGTCTAATGCATTTCTCTCTCATAACATCTATGCACTTAGTTGCAGGGGAAGCAGGTGCATTTCATGTGAGTGAAAGCCACGGAAAGGAAATAGCACTGTGCCTTGTCCTCGTGTGACACCCGGGTGGATGTGTGTATGTGCACACAAGCTGGAGGCATTGCAAACATTTTATGTTTTGATGAGCCATCATTTCAACCTCCAATTATACAAACAGATATCTATTGCCTTTTGCAATTGACTCTAAAAATATGTTTAAAATAAAAGTTTTTCCTTAAGAATAAAAAATTAAAACAAATATTCAACACAATATACTTGGACAGAAAGCAAAATAAACTTGTTAGGCACCAGTTTTTTCAGAAATTTGATGTGAAAAAGAGAAAAGGTGGAGCCCAGAAACTTTACAAGAGATAGAGGACTACTCAAGTTAATAACATGCATAAATGCAAGGAAAACTTCAGAAAATGTTGTGGAAAGCCAGGTTGCTGTATAGTAAGTGTACCAATTCAGCTTTGGCGCCAAAAGTGTGAAGCCGAACAGATTTGTAAATTGCCACACACGCACGCTTACCTGTGTCTGTCTAGTGTTGACGGCTCACTAGGACAGCTAAAGCCAATTCATCACAACTTAACCTCCGCAATGCATTATGGGACATCTAACATCTTTATTTCGCTCTTCCGCTACTTCAGTCACTCATAATAGCACGTTCTGCTTAGCAACGGCTATACCACAAATGCGGTCAGGATTACAGCGAATGATCACTGCGCAACATCAAGTCACCATGACAACCCCTCCTTATCTCATTTGCATCGCCTGCTTCTGTAATATATATCCATTCTCATGAAATTACAGCACCACTTAACTAACTTCCTATTTTATTAGCACACATGTACGGCCGTAAATAATCTTTACCATAAACATTAAAAAAGTGACAAAGCGGAAGTGTGCGTGACACCAGCAATATGCAACAAGAAGCATTACTACAACCAAGTCAACTTTGAAATTGAGGAAGTGTGCTAAAGCCTGCTGTTCAGAGCTGTACAAATGAAACACCGAAATAGGTTATCATGACCTTTGCATAGCGAGGAAACTAAAAATTATTAAAATTCACTTACCTAGTCAGTTCTCTAGCGTGCATCTTTATCCCCAAAGGACAGTGTCGATCAAACCATCACAGGAATGTTGAAGCAGGCCCCTAGAGCCCACACAGGCAGTAGCACTCAGCAGCACTCAGCACCTGTCTCCCACTGCCAGTGCAAAGAAAGAGACAAGCTCGATCAAGATGGACAGCACTGCAAAAGCGCAAGAGACAAGCTGACAATACCATACATTGTTATACAGTAATAAACATGATGGTCGATATCATGCACTGGCAGTTATAATAGACTGATACCTCTGCAGTCTGTCAAGCTTTCAAACATATCAATATTGGGGAAACAAGCATCATAACATTTACTCTTAAACTTCATCTTGATTGTTTAAACTTTCTTGGCTTTTATTTCTTACATCACCCACTTTTACCTGTACCCTATAAATACTGTTTTAATATTGTAGTATTATAATTTGAATATCTACATCACACCTCAAGCTATATCATTTGCATCTTACACTTGAGCTTATGTTAGTGGTGCACAGGATGAATACAGAGTTCTGATGGTGCCACGACTCTTGGGAAATCGAGTCAATGAAAACCAGGCCTAATTTAGCTTCTCCACGACCATGAGCTACTTGAAATGAGAGTGAGACTACCTTCCCTTTTTAGGGCTCACTGGACACTGCAGTCTGGAAGTGCCACTACTGCATTCCTGGATACGCTAAGGAGCTAAACAAGAGACAGGACAGGATTTATTGAACAGAGGAAACTTAACATCGTCTAAACTTATTCTCTCAAACGAGTAAATAAATAAATAAATAACATGTGTGGAGAAATAAGACAAACTGGCTCATGTTAGCACCTGGTCAGGATGTTTAGAACATGTCGAAAAGANCAAATAAATCTTTTAAAAACTGATATTAGTTACTGCTAGTAACTAATACTTCAGATGGTTAACATACAAAAAATAAAACGTAATGTCTTTATCTGCCTTGAGTATCTTCACGTTTACTTTTCTCCATAAACAGACATTTGGGGTTTTATAAAATCCCAACGCTTTCTCGCTCAATGTCACAACAGCTTGACACCAAATACCAGTAATTAGATGTGAAGATGAGCCTAATCATAGAAGCTATACTTAAACTATCTAGTCAGCCGGGTCCTGTCTCTGTGCCACATAATCTTTAATAGGCTCCCTGGCTGCATGAAATACGATTCTGCTAACCTAGAAGTAAATTTTTTTTTCCTGATGAGATCACACTGATGTTTATGTGACTAAGAGCAACAGAAAGTGAACAACAAATAGTGCACTTGATCAAAAGTACCAAGCTCTTGTGAGATTGGTGCTAAATTGAAAATTGTATTATTCACGGTGAGAATCACATCATCTGGAGCTATCACGGAAAACCCAAACCCCATTTACAACTTTTGTCTGGAGGGGTATAACTAGGGGGCAGACAAAATCAAATATGTTTTCAGTTAATGATATACCAAAACAATAGACAAACAAGGATGTCAAGGATGCCTACCTACAAAAGTGAAATAACTGGGCAGCACACATATTCCATCTAATAGTAGCAATGAACCTAGCAACCCGGGAACTCATACTGGCATCCATTGTGAATTTAAACTAAGCACATGCTAGATAATTATATATGTTTCAGCAATTACGTAAGGATCCGAACCATAAATAACTTCTCTCTGGCAGAGTAAAAGTCTGTACGGAAAAGTCAACAAATGGTCATGGTCACTGGCCTATAGGATGACAAGACAGAGGAAAGAGGAAAAAACAACAACAAATGTAGCCTATCATTAGTGAGTCATTATGGAGGTTTGTAGTTGGGAATGTGGCTATAAGCTATATCATTAAATGCTCTGCCAAATAGCTGGAAGACTGGTCTCCATTACAACACTAACATACTGGAGAGTGAAGACACAAATACATCAAACAATATCTAAAAACATTATATAATATCTATTTTATTCATCAATTACATTGAATGTGCACTATTTTAGTTAATAAAATAGAGAATGGGAACTTATTTAAACTGTTTGCGGTTTTTTAAATGGGGGAGAGGGCATGGTGCAGCTGCTTTCTGCAAAACCGTTTAGTCACCAAGGTTGTATATAGATTTCATGACCAATATTGAATTTAGACCAAAGATATTTAAAAGGAGATTAATTATATAAGTGCTGGACAACGACACCCTAAATGATATCTTGTATACAACACAGCTAGATAATAGTCAATTTAATTAGGAGAGCAGTGGAGATTTGGTGTTAAGACCCCTTGCGGAGGAAGGAATATTCTAAAGGAATAGTAATAATATGAATAGCACCTGCCATTTAACATGTTTTTATCAAAAATATATTGATTATTATGGCTATCGATTATTTAGTGCAGAGACTTTGTGCGTATGTATTCTGTTCTAAAAGAAAACATATTGTACCGAAACACTGTATAACTTAAAATTAATGCTTGATTTGTGTCATTAGTTAGTGATATGCATTTTTACGCATCTCAGCTAACTTTTAAAACTGAAATTGTACATGAAGGTCAAGCATGTACCCATCGAAGAGACAAGACAAGTGTGTGATGATACCAGAGGAATGAAATGGCCCTCCCCGGCTCCCAGGACGTGTTCTTCCAGCCTCCCTATTGGGATTCTGGTAGCCTACATTCTCTCTCTCAAGGTCGACAGCAGTGGCAAATTAAATTACTTGTCCTGTTTTGTGGTGTTGGCGTCAGGTCAACAGCAACTTGGCTAAAATGATGAGTGTAGCATTTTATCGGGAGGCGCGTTTGTCCTGGGTCTCTTGCAGCCACCACCGCAGGAGCTGAAATCAAACACATTGTATCAAATTCTGCATTTGTAATCACTTTCATAAAAAATAGATAAATAACATCCGCAGCAGTTTATACCGTCACTCTCTGGGGCTACCAGTTTGCTGTGAGATGTCAGACTGAGAAAATGTGTACAACACGCCCTCTGCTGGATAAATTGAGTAAAGGAAAATAATCAATATGAAGTGCACCATTGTAGTTTCAAGTCATGTATAATTATAATGCTGTGAATAACCATGTTTTGGATAATCATCAAAGTGATCACATTTCATCATTAAAAACTAGACATTTACTGAATTCCTTTTATTTTTGGTGCAATTACTGCTATTTTTGCGTGTTAAAATAACTCCTTACAAGTAAATGAGTTGAAGTTTGTATGAAGAGTACTATACAATTAATTGGCTACTAAAAAGTTGGCAATCATTGAGAAAACGTGATAAGTTGTGATTGATCATTACAGCCCTAAATAGAATATTAACAATACATTACAAGTAGAATTGAAGATTAGGAGATAATTTCAACAACCGAAAAAAGTTAATATTTCTGTTTATTATGTTACAGAATTAGAGGTGTGCAAAGATTTGAGATAAATATAGACATTCCTTGATAAATATGTATAAAATATATATAATATGATATATTTTGTATTTAAAAACAATGATATTTTGATTTTATCTATATATCTAGATTCACAGACATTTGACTTGATACTGAGGGCTAAAATCAGTGACAGCAGGCGGCCAGGTGCTCTTTGGATGCATGCGGATATAGGGATCAATGTGTAGAAAACAATGAAGATGCCCAAAGCACATCAGATTGCTAAATATGTAATTTTATGCCAATACGTTTCAACTATAGCATCATGGTGCAACAGTAGGTCATGAGTTCAATTGTATATTATTATACATACTACCAAATAGAAGACATATAGATAATGAGTGCAACAATAATACATAACCCTGTCGGCAGGCAACAATAAAAAAGTGAGTCTGCCCGCATAATGATTTACTGCCAAATACACCACACTTTACAATTTAAAATATCATACAATAACATGTACATGAACATACAGATAATAACAGGAATGGGGATAATCCATGTCCTCATTTAGAGCAGGAACCCAAGTGGCCTTTGCCCCAGCCTAACTATAGCACCTTATGCATGTTTGGCTTATTTTGCTGTGGATATTTCATAGTATGTTTGCCTATTTGTGTTCAGCACTTTGGTCAACTTTGGTTAAGTTGACTATATGCAAGTTGGTCAAATGTGCTATATGAGTGCATTGGACTTAACTTGTCACATTTTTAGATTCAGATCTTTCAGCTGAGGAAAAAATGATCATATTAATACTGCTACCCTGGACCAATGGCTTCTGTGTGTTTGCATTATTATTGATTTCTTGTGTTAAATGATTTTCAAGCTTGTTGGTGCCAAATCTTTAATTATTTTGTAAATTCCTCAAAGAGGACTGCTGTTAGTTCAATTGAATTTCATTAGATTGAAAAATATTCTATTCATTAAAAGTATGACAATCCATCCGTGAAAATTGATGTTCAAAATGGTTGTTAACTTTAGCTTTTTTGTCGACTATGGGACAGCTAATTGTGCCTTAACTGGAAATAGTCATTAGTGTAAGTAAATACAACTTACCTGTAATTCTCGTACATCCCCGGGACCCCGGGATCATGGTTGAGGAAGATTGTGAACATGTGACAGACCGGGATGTGCGGCTCTGGGCGCGCGTTGTGAGTTTGAGTGAAACATGGCTATTTGGCAATGTGGGTTATTTCAAATCGTGTAAATACCACACACTGTCGTCTAATACAAACACTATGAAAGCTTCACTCATCTACAAACGCGAGCTGTGTGTAGTGTAATGACGAAAAATAGCTCAGGCGGGAATTCTGGGCCCATACGGTGCAATATCGCGGTTTGACCTGATCTTTATGTGTTCTTCTGTAAGTAAGTAAGTATTTATTTATATACCGCCTTTTCACTCTAACTAGAGCCTCAAAGCGGTTCACAATTGTACTTTTTGGGCACACAGA
>JAPMNZ010924175.1:0-17070 GCA_029875035.1 Pomatoschistus microps
ACATCTTTGTCCCAGAACCTTTTGCGATTCTCCCTGAAGCTGTGTCTGTGCCTCATGTAACTAAAGTTCTGGTCTTTGCAGCTCGACTCGCAGTGAGAGCCACATCACAGAGGTCAGTGATCCATCATCAACATTCTTTTACACTTTTTATGAGAATGAAGCTTTACACCATTATTGTCTGTATTCTTGTTTCTTTACTATTTTTGTTACTATCTTTTTGTTTTTAGTTTTAATTTGAAACCATAAAGTTGTTGTTTTTTGTCTGTTCTGTTTTGGGGTTGTCTGTTTGTGTTTTTATGTTGTATTCTTGTTCTTGTCTGTTTTGTTGTCTTTAATTATTTAATATAAAAAATAACAATGTTGTGGCTCTATGGCTCTTTAACATTTGTTGTAAATAGTTCCAAGTCATCAGTAACTAAAACGTTCTTGTGTTTTGACAGTACGGAAAGGGTGAAAGCCGAAACTACGCACAGCCCACTTCCAGGTTTGTCTCCGCATGACTATAAATCATTTAAAACTATAAACTAAACTTTAATCCTGTCCATCTCTCTCTGTAGGAGTAAAGGAAAGTCCAAGGCGGCTCTCAACGGAGGTGTGGCAGCGTCCGTGCAGTGGAGGGGTGAGTGCGGGGTTAAGGATGACTCGCTTACTCACTACTTGCGCGACTGAGACGGTGATGTGTTCTGCAGAGGCGGCGGCGGCGTCTGGCCCGGACACGCTCGGGGAGAGTTCCTCGGGGCGCTCCAGTTGTGCGTCCAGCCCCCAGCACCGAGCCACCGACAGCCTGGACAGTGAGGAGGAGCAGCAGTGGAAACAAGGCCCTGCATGTACTGAAGTCTCTGCAGGATTATCACAGCAGCTCTCACTCACCTTCACTGCACAGAATACTGGACCGCCTTAAGTCAGATTTTTGCTTAGTTTATCTCCAGACAGATGCCACTTTTTCTTTTTTGAAGTATATATTAAAATTTAAGATGATAATAATAATAATAGAGAAGAACAAAAACAATAGTAATAAAAAATATAAGCTTAAACATAAAAATATACCAAAAAAGTCACATAATAGATGTGTGTGTTCGAGTGAAGCTGGTGCATGATGTTTTTGAAGAGGTTTGTTTGTGTCTGTGGATGTTCAGCTTTACTGTTGTTCTGACGGTAATGAAGTGTCCTGCAGTGACTGAGCGACTCAGAGACAGGGTGAGGAGCTCAGTCACACGGGAGGAACTTTGAGTAGCGCTGCTGCTTTTGCACGTGGTGAGGAGCCAGTTGAGGTGGCTCGGGTGTCTGTTTGGGATGCCTCCTGGACGTCTCCCTGGGGGGAGGTCTGGGCCTGTCCCACCAGCAGGAGACCAGAACATGTTGGAGGGACTGTCTTTCAGCTGGCCTGGGAACGCCTCGGGATTCCCCCAGATGAGCTGGAGGAAGTGTGTTTGGAGAGGGAAGTCTGCTTAGACTGCTGCCCTTACGTTCTGGCAACAGATAAAGCAGAAGAAATGGATGAATAGATGTTTACTGATTGTCTCTGATTGTTTCAGGCGTGTTGTCCAAACTAAACTCCAGTTGTTTTTGTCTCAGACCCTGTGAGCCACTTGGACAACACTGACGGCCTCCGAGCGGATCCTCTCTTGGCCCTGAGCCTGAGTCAGATGGAGGCTGTGAGGGCAGACGCCGCAGACGTCGGGGCACTTTCCTTCATGCCATTCACTCTGCCTCCTGGAGCTCCTGGGGCAGTGAGGATGCATCTGCCCCCAGCCATGGCAGGCCCTGGTCTTATGATGGAACCAGAGAAGGGAGACCATGTCACTACGTTTGGAGTTTCACCCATTGGTCTCCCCCCTCCAGAAGTCACTGCCATGCAGCCGCTGGTTCAGAGGTTCAAATCTCTGTCCCACGGAGGAGACTCCCCCACGTGTCTCACTGCCCCCCCGACTCCTCTGCCCACCCCCATCAGAGCCATCAGTGTTATGTCCACCAGCCTTCCTTCTTTATCTGCCAGTGTGAAGCCGCCTTTACCATGTCCTGAAGCTGCTTCGATTGGCGTTCCCGTGGTGGACTCTCCGCACGGCAAACTCCCGGCCTTAAACCTGCCGTACCCTCTGCTCTCCACGCCTTCCTCCGTCATGAGCAGCGTGGAGCCTGCAGGGGCCCCAGCGGCTCCTGTTCAGGGACTCTTACAGGGGGCAGTCGCCCCAGTGGTGCCCACACACACCCCAGGGCCAGCCCTCAGCCCCAGCCCTGCCCTGCCCCCCAGCATGGCCCACAGCGACTGTACGTCTTCCAGCCCCAGTGAGGTGTGTGTGGAGGGGCCCGTGCAGAGGCCCCAGGTGCTCAGCTGTGGGGTGTGTGGCTGTCAGTGTGGTGGTCGCCCCGTCAGTGCCTCTGCCATGTTCTTCCATCAGGTCGGTGCCGGGGCTCGGCCTCTTGTCGGCCTGCCACACCTGTTCCCGCTCACAAACTACCTCCCGCAGGCGCACGCTGCGCCTCAGCCCCAGCCCAATGGAACCACTCTGCCCCTGTACGCCCCCTACGGGCCGCTGCACTCGCATACAGAGCTGCTGGGGCTGCAGCAGATGCCCGCCTCCTTCTGCCAGCGCCTGTACCCTCAACACTTCCCGGGGCCCGTGAGCCTGCTGCCCGCTGCTGCTCTGGGGGGAGGCCTCAACAAGAAGAACGGGATGGTGTCCTGTCCCAACTGTGGGCTGAGCGGTCACTACACTCACGACTGTAACCAGCCCTCCATCGACGCTACACATCAAGGTAAAGAGGGAGAGTACTCTTTACTTTACTCTAGTACAGCTGTAATCTAAAAGCTTTTGTCTGCAGGAGGCTTCCGTCTGAAGTACGCTGCGCCCCATGTTTCAGAAGCTCCTGAAAAAGCTGAAGGAGCGGTGTGACAACACCATCATCAGTTTCCTGGGAACATCGGCTTCCACTGCTGACTGTCTTAAACAGTTTTTATTTCACAGTTTTGCACTGACAGATAACTTATTCCTTAATTATTAGGTAGAGAATGGCTTTATTTGAGCATACTAATGTAGTTATGTTTAAAATGTAAATCTAAAATGATCCATGTATTCTTTGTTCCACTGTTCAGTGGAGCCTGATTGAACTGATTGGAGTGTTTATTGAGAAAGGTTGCAGGTGCAATCACTAAGTCCCTAAAAATGGTTTTAAGATTCTGAATGTACTTCATTTTATTGCTATAAAGTTTATGGAACCCATGCATTTTGACAACTTGATAGTTTCAAGTAAACTGCTGCTTTGTAATTGTTCCCACCAGGTTTTATGTGTTTGAATGACTGCAGAAACTGCCACTGACCTAAAGGCTTTGAAACGCATCAGTGAAGTCCGTCTGGTCCAGCGGCAGCAGAGCAGGCTGCTCTTTCTAATCCAATAAAGATGATCAAAATACATTTCTCTATTTTTCAAATGTATATTTTTGAAATATTTGTTTTCTTTTTATTTAAAGCAACACATGTAACTTCTGAGGGCGGCGTGTCCTCAGCATGACTCCATAGAAATAAAGTTTAAATAAACACTTTTGTTCTTCATGAAAATGGATACGTTTTATGCCATGATGTGGAAGACTGAAGCCAAAGGAAACGAGTCATCTTTAGGAGTCATCTTTAGGATCTGTGTGACGTGATCCATGCATCATTTGTTCTGGACAAAGACTCAGATCGCTCATGCAAAGACGTTTATTTCTGAAGACTGCAGCTCTGCTCTGTACAAGTGTACACTGTCTATATGCATCCAGTCCAGACAATACTGTGCCTCTAGTTCTTTTTTTCACAAGGATCTAAAAATACATTGTTCTTATTTAAATATGCAGTGTAACATTTAAAATAAAATATACATTATAGCAAATATAACATTGTTATTGGATCAACTATAGAGTACCAAATACAACTGTGTGACGTCACACGCCCCATGCACAAATAGGAGAAATGCAGTACATACAAAAGAAGCTGTAAAGACCTCTATATGAAAATATAAAATATTAAATCAATATGTGCACCAGTGGTCTGTATGAAGTCTGCAGTAGAAAAGTGAGCAGAGACACAGAGGTACTGGGTTCACCAAGATGAAGACAACATCAGAACTGCCCCTTCCACCAGGACCCTCGTCATGACTGCCCCCTCGCCATACCTCCTCATACTGCCACCTCCACCATACCTCCCCATACCTCCTCATACCTCCCCATACCTCCTCATACCTCCTCATACCTCCTCATACCTCCTCATACCTCACCAGACCTCACCAGACCTATACCCTCACCAGACCTCCCCATACCTCTACCTTCACCTCTACCCTCAGAAAACCTCTTCCCTTACCACAACTGCCACCCTACACCATACCTCTCTTACTTTACCCCACCATCACCAATGCCCTCAATGCACCTCCCCCTCAGTGACCTGTGACCCCCCAGCAGGTGGTACCCCTGGACACATGCAGCACATGAGCTAAACCAGCAGCTACAGTCTCTCAGTCTGGACTGGTCCAGGCCCAGTGCATAGCAGAAAGTTCCATTTGGTTAGTACTTGCTCTGTACTATATTGCTACCCCATATACAATGAGAGTTTACCAATTACAGTTGCGCATACAATATAACATTGATATGTTTTAAATTATTGAGATAATGTTAATAAACATTATTGATTACAGTCTAAATACACACTCAGTATCATGTTTCTATCAGAATTATTGCCATAAAATATATATTTTTAAAAGTAGAAAATAATGAGTTGAATGAGTGAAATGCTTAATGGTTTAAGCTTTACATTCAACCTATTAACCTGACTTGTCCACAGCAGAAGTCCACACAAGGAAACACCACTTCACCAACACCTGAAGAACTGGACACTCAAAGCCACATGTTTGACCAACGCCACACCATGAATATTATTGTATCATAAAATACTAGTATTTTATCAATAATAATAATCATTCATGTATTGTGCTTTTGATGAGCCGTCATTCTTGAACTACACTTGCACAATAAAAGCGAGTTTCACTTTGAGGAAAGTGGTACTTGAGTACGTGAGGGACTTCTAACATAAACATATTGCTGTGAGAGACTGAAGGAGCACAGTGTTTATCATCTCAGTACATTCTCTATCACACAGGATCAGGACACACACAAAGATCTCTAAAATGTAACACTGATAAGAAAATATACATTTCTTCAGCTGAATAGTACTTTATAAGTCTGTAAGAAAACCGTATGTACATTTGGATGGAGAATACTGATTGTAATGCAATACTATTTTTTGTGTGACATGTAAAATTCAAATCAGAAACACTTCTACATTCATTTTCCACACAAGCCAAAGTGCAGACGAACACTGACATCTGCGAGAGGAAGGTCGGGCTGAGCTGAAACCAAGGCTAGGAGCGCCCGCCTGTGGCCAGCACATGTGGAGCACGTGTGAGGAGGAGCAGGAGGAGCAGGAGGAGGAGGAGCAGAAGGAGGAGGAGGAGCAGGAGGAGGAGGAGCAGGAGGAGCAGGAGGACCTCTGCTCTTTCCACAGTGAAGACGATGTTCCTCTGAGACGGCCTACACTCTCTCCACTCGGCTCGGGTCGTAGGAGTCTGGGGAGGAGTCACAGTCATCTTTATAAAACACATTTTCGTTTACTCAGAAAGAGCTTTCATCAGTATTTTGACAAACACAGTTAATAGTACACACACTGTAGTACACATACTTAGATATATACAAACACACTGCAAAAAGGGATGAAAAATAAGTCAAAAAATGCTCAAATTTGGCAAAATGAATCATGATTTGAGTACATTTTGACTGAGCCTTAAAACAAGATTTGCCAATGGGACAAAGAACAATGATAAAAATGATACAAGAAATGTCTCTTAATGAGAAAATAAGAGTAAATGGACTCAAAATGCTTTATTCAAGCAATTATTATTTCATATTTTAAATTTTTTTGCAGTACACTGTAACTGCCGGACAATAAACCCTACACTTACATGAAGGTGTCTGTATAGCAATGTAGCGTATGTATTTGTCATTTTTGAGTATTTCTTGAGGCGTGGGAAAGACTTTGGACACAGCTCTATCATCTGTGTGGTTCTTTTGAAAGACAAGTTTGATGTTTTACCTTGTTTACATGTTTCGGCTGCAGAACACGTTAACAAAGTAATACATCTAACTTGTCTTAACTGTGTTTTAACTCAAGACAAAAGTGCAGAGAGAACCAACACAAATTGCAGAGAAATACACAGAACTTGTTTTTTTCGTTAGAGCTTTTGTCGGAAACAGAATCCATTCAGTTTTAGTGGCTGTAAAACTTATTGACAAAATAGAGTGATGTTGAATGAAGCTAACGGCTCAGGGAAGCATGCTAACGTGAGCTAATGTTAGTTAGCTTCATCCACAGCGAGTCAACAATGCGTTAAAACATGAAGGAGTGCAACAATGGCAAAATCAAAAACATCTGTCCAAAATATTTAACCTTCGTTAGCTTTTATCTTTAGTCCAGCTTTGGTTCAATCCAAGTAAGAATGTAAATTTAAAGTCAATTAAAACGTATAGTCCATATTTGATTAAAAAAATATGTACACAAAGATAACATTGGATATCTTCAGAGTTCCTTTTCCTTTTCTTCTGTAAAAAATTGTGTTTATCAAATACTAAAAAAAGTGTTACGTTTTTAACTTTTTAAAAATGTTTTACACCCAAATATGTTGATCCAAATTCCACGAAATGGTGACTATATGAAAACAGGTCCGGCCCCATACAATGATGTGGCCTCCTGGAGAAAATACTTGTACCCAATTTGATCTTCTTCATATTATAGTATGAATGATGCTAATACGTACCAGGAACGGTGGTCCTTTCGGCGGCCTCCATGCTGGTGCTGAGGCGGGGCAGGCTGATCTCTCTCTTGGGGACACAGCGGGGTTTGGGGAGCAGGGCTGGTTTCTGGAGCCTGCTGCGTTGTTTGGGTTTGGGTGGTTTGGGAGGCGCTACTCGGCGACCTCCATTTTCTGTTGTTTTTGTAACCCCTCCTTCTCCCTTATCGTTCACCTGGACTTTCTCTGAATCCTCCGTCTTCACCTCATCTACATCTTTGATACCCTCATTGTTTTCTAGTGCAAGTACACCCTCCTCTTTGGACTCCACTCCCTGAATCAGCGCCTCCGACTCTGTTTCATCTATTGCAACTTTCCCATGACTTTCTCCCAGCTCCACATAACTAAAATCTTCGCTAAGCATTGCACTTTCCTCCAACCGATTCTCCACAGACTCTGGACATGATGCAGGAGATGATCCATGCTCCTCTGTTGGACTTTCCCAAGAGTCTAAAGTTGTCTCCTCACTAGTACCAGTCGTTATAGGCTCAGCGTTGTAAACTAATGGCAGGGACTGAGGATATTTGGCCAGATCTTTCTCTACGTCTCCGTCCCCCTCCTCTACCTCACGCTCACAAACTTCCTGCTCTACTGCTTGGTCGACGTGCAAAGCTCCCACCGGAACAGAAATGCCCAGAATCCTCGCTGCTCGTTGCTCGATGGACTCGTTTTCGGGGATTCCTGCCGCACATTTGACCTCGAACAGGTGACTGAGATCTTCTGCCGGTAAAGAGTTGGATTTCTCCTTCAACAACAAGCTCTCCAGGTGCTCGTCGGCTAACGTGGGCTGGTTACCTCCGGGACACGACTTGACACGATTGAGTTTGTTGACGTGAGGCGAGCACTCTCTTTTATGAGAAGATCGACTGCTTTCACTCCGGCTCCGGCAGATTCGTAAACTCACCCCTGATGTGTGATGTTTGTGGCTGTTTCGAGTTTTAGACTCTCTGTTTACTTTGTGCTCGTGGCTATCGTTGCACAGGTTTTTAGCCATGTTTTCCCAAGAGAGCTCATCTAACTGTTGAAAAGGTGGAACGGAGCATGATCGTGGTGCCGGAGCTGTAGGGCCAGTCTCAGTGTACACTTTTAGACCCACGTCTCGAAGCATGGACTCCTGAGGGACTGGGATGTCCTGTGGGGTCATATCACTGTCCAGAGTAAAGTCGCTGATGTCTTGTGATGGTGGGATGTTTTGTGGCCTAATAAATAAGCAGCTTGTTTCTGTGTCCAGGTCAGCAGCAGAGGTAAAAGATTTAGATCGCTCATTAATGTAAGTGGGTTTCACTAAATGCATCTCCTCCATAGACTGAGCCCCTGAGCAGTGCATGTTGTGTTTCTTTGTTCCTTTCCCGCTCAAATTTGCATTAGCCCTTTTGCTGATAGTGTCCTCCATCTCTTTGTTGATGCTTTCTAATTCACCAATGTAATCACTCGGGCGCCGGTCCACTGGCTTCAACAGAAACTGACCAAAGCTAACATGCTCAGCACTGTCTGTGGACAGCTCTGGAGACTTTCCTGAGGGACTGAATACTCTCTGCCTTTCTGTGTTGACGTCTGCTAAAGGAAAGTCTAGCTCTGGAGCTAAAAGCTCCTTGTATGCAGCCTGGGTGGGACTGATTAGGGAAAATGCACTATTGCTGGAAAGCTGTAGGTTTTTCTGGTCCTTCAGACAGTAAACATTAGCAGCTGTACCGTCTGCGCTGGTGTTGGGCACCTCCTGAGCAGGTTTGTCCTCAGGTTCTGGACTCTTGACCAGCGGTGACCCGGTCTGAGTTTCCTGGTTGCGATACTGGTTCCCAGGCCATGAGCGCGAGTACATCTCTTTGCTCTCATTGGCCTGAAGAGCCCATGCATCTATAATCTCTTTTCTGAGAGGAGCCCTTTTGGAGTTCCTCAGGGAGGAGGTGCCGCTGATGTCGGGCAGAGTGCTCTGGCTCCAGATGGGCACTTGGTTGACAGACCTGCTCCTCACAGGACGGCTCTCTTTCAGACCCACAGCAAAAGTGTTTGGGATGTTGTGGTTAGTGGTGGGCTCATTGTTGTTCTGGTCTGCAGGAGCATTCTTGTTTAAGTTGGTGGGAGTGTGGACTGGGACAGACACCAGGCAGAAGATGGTCTCGCTGAATCTCCTCTTCGGATTCCTGTTGTTGTCAGGTCCAAGGTCTGGCCTGATCTGCTTCACTTGGGTGATGGTTTCTAAAAAGCCTTGCTCCGACTTGCATCTCAAACCTGAGGGGGAAACTGGTGCATGGAAAGCAGAAAATGGAGATGTTGCACGCCCTTGTTGCATTTTGTGATATCTGTTGTAGTTTTGGTCGATTGCTGGGATGTTGTCTACAGTTTCTTTGTGCAAATGTCTGCGCCACCTGGTATTGTCACTGTCAAACTCCCCGTATGCAGAGTCATTAACCACAAGAGAAGAAGGTCCCAGTGATGGAGGCAAAAAGGCACTGTTGCCGGAAGCTGGCTCGGACACTGTGAGGCTTGGAAGCTCCTTACGAATGTGGCGGATCTTGTCAGAGTCTGTCAGTGATGAGGAGGGGTCAAATGGGAGATACTGGAGCCTCCCCCCTGGCCTGTCCTGGGTCATGTAGACAGGATAGAGCTGCCTGGAGGGAGGGGGGCACCACAGAGAGCCGTCTGGAGCCCGGTGCAGCTGCTGGTACACGTCTCCTCTGTACCTGCACAAACACCAGCAACATTCAGACTGCAAATACACATGGTTGTATATATGTGATAGAAATATGGCTCTACAGGTTGTAGCTCTACAACAACATAAATATTTCAAATAAGAAGATCTGGTTTGCACTCTTCTTTCATTAAATTACTGTGACATTATTTAGCAAATCTTTTGCACACAGTTTTTCTCCTCTCCATCAAAAGGATTATACTTTACCTATAGTCAATGGCAACTTCTCCATAATTCCTGCAGACCCCTTCCATGATGGGAGCTCTCTTATAGGAGGGGGGAGGGATGTACCCTGGTGGCCCACAGTCCTGTGCAAAGTAGTCCAGGTGAGAATCTGGTCGTAACCGTGGGAGTGGAGTTCTTTCTCGGGTCAGCTCTCTTCCAGACAGCATCTCACAGCTGCCCCTGATCTGCTGGTGCATCTCATAAGAGGGGGGTCTGGGGGGTCGTGTGAAGCGTGGCTTTGGTGTGATTGACAGTGGGTGTGCGCTGGCAGGTCGGCCGGTGTCTGGCCAGCGCGGTGCTCTGTAGGTGCTCTGGTGAAACAGAGGAACGTACTGCCGACAGTTGCTCTGCATTCTGGGGAGAGACTGAGTTCTTGTTTTAGTCCGAGGCAGAACCATCACCTCTGGAGTTCTGCTGAGCAGGCGCTGCTCAGCAGGGTGCCACTCCTCTGCTCCCAGGCTCTGGCACTTCCTCTCAGATGTCCTCCAGGGCAGGAGCAGCTGATTCTCCCTGCAGCGGGGCCTCTGTGTCCTGGGACCGTCCTCCAGAGGTGCTGGGCCCCTTTCTCCAGCGAACTCTGGCCTTACATAAGCTCCCTGTCGACCATTAGCAGCAGCTTCTTTGTAATCTGTGTAGTCTAACAAGACAGCAAAGTCCTGCCCTTTCCTCCTCCAGTAGGACACATCCTTAGCCTGAAGCTGGAGACTGCGGTTTGCATCATAGAACCTGCAAAGGACAAGGAGAAAACACACTATTATTGTAGAAAATGTACATATGACTCACAAGCTCACTAGATGGAGCTAGATAGCTGCGAGCAGCAACAGACACGCATGTGGAAAAATAACATGCTTTTAGTCAGAACAGCTGAAGGTTATTCTGAGGCATCAGAGTAACGCTAATATATACAACACATTATATTTTACATATATTTTACAACATTACAACCCAAGATAACAATCCTTAACCTGGATCACACCAAATGGAGATGTGTAAGCAGAATTAATATGTTGTAAGGATTCATCCTTTCTATTCACACAAAAGTATTTTGTATCCTTTAAAACTAACTAACTAACAGACATCGTAAAGTTTATAACATCGCTATCTTACAATTGAAGAAACACATAACTCTACTGAGAAGACAAGATGAACTTTCCAAAGCTACAAAAACAAAGCAGAGAAATGTGGAGAAACTCACTCTGCGTCGTGGAGGCGGCCCTCCTGCCTGGACTGGCTCCTCTCCCGTGTGTGGTTGTGGTTGTGGCTGAGGGTATAGCTGCAGAAGCCGTTGACTGTGCGGGGCCGCTCCAGGAGCTGCTGGTGTCTGCTGTAGGAGGGAGGAGAGGCTGGAGGGGCGGGCCGGGCAGGAGGGCCGGAGCTGGAGGAGTTGTGTTTGGGCACTTTGTATCCATGTGAGATGAGGAGGTCCTCCACACTGTACATGGTCACATCTGAGGCAGCTGTGGCTGCTCAGTGCAGAGGCAGGATCAACGGCACTGCAGGCTCCATGGCTGAGGCACAGGACAAACACACAGTGGAATAAGTTACATGGAACAATAGGAACAACACACATGTACACACATGCAGGTGACATCTCCTGATCTCTGTATCATTAACCTCAAGTTCAAGCCCCACAGTTTCAGACACAAACATCCAGGACACAAATAGATTGACAATTGTGCATTCTCATTGCAAACAAAACATTGGTGGTGCTCTTGTGCATCATAATTACCCTATTTATACAAATCCCACAGTTTGTAACAATGAGAGCAATGTCTTCTGTTCCAAACATGGGAGCATTATGCACAAAGGATCAGAAAGAGGGAGATAGAGAGAAGAGGGAGAGCAGGCTGCTCTGCAGAGTGAGATGGAGAGGTGACGTAAATCACCCGAGACTCACATATGGGGAACATATGTGGGAGCCACAGAGGGAGTGTGCTGGATAACACGTCGACCAATTACTATTTTAGAAATTATTCACATCCACACCATCCGCTGTAACACTGCCACACACAGAGGCCGATAAAACTATACTGAAAACACTACAGAGCATTCTGTAGNAATTACTATTTTAGAAATTATTCACATCCACACCATCCGCTCTAACACTGCCACACACTGAGGCCGATAAAACTATACTGAAAACACTACAGAGCATTCTGTAGTAACTCTGTGAAACCAGAGCATTCAGAACCATCACAAACTCTGACCATGTGACATCCGAGAGCCCGGGACTCTGGGCTTCCTGGGGAAGGGCGCTGTCACAGCGACACAGGACTTTCCATCAGAGACCACAGGTCTAAGTCCAAGTCCAAGTCCCACCGGGCTCAGACTGCAGTGGTCAGCCCTCTTTAACATAAAGCACAGATGCTGATACACAAAGTGGACTAAAGCCAAGATCATGGTTCATAATATTTTGTTCCTTTTTGGTTTGGAGATGATTGAAGAAACTGCTGCACCATGAATCAGACTGACCTATAATTACAGCTGCAGTCGCTGACGATGCCCACAGTTTATAACAATCAGTGTTCCTATTGTATTAGACTCAGCAGTTCATCAGGTTTCATGCCGATATCAAATCCAGCTCCACAGATCACAGTGAGTTTATGACAAAGACATGTCTGTAGTTTGGTAGAACACTGATGTTTGTTGCCGTGTGATTTCCAAATCCATGTCAAAGCCAGAGAAATGAGAGCCATGCTCGACATGTTGCTTATTTGTTTGTTTGAGCTGCTCCAGAGTCACTTTGATCAGTCATGCTGATGCTGTCATGACAAGTCACCCTGCTCTCGGTGACTGCAGCTGCCTGGCACACTCTGCACATATAGGGCACATACGAAAGCAGCGGAGCATGATGAGCGGCCGGGCCCCTCCCACCTGCGTCAGCCCCGGCATCACATGACATGAACGCAGCTCTGAGGGGATCCCTGTAGCAGCCTCAGCGACAGCACAGCCTGGCCTAGAAATGATGCACACAGACAGACACTGGGACTGATTTAAATGGCAACAGTTGCATAACATCCTTCTACAGCTGAGTGGGGTGACTGAGGAGGGTCCGACAGCCTTTTGCTGAGAACATCCTTAACCTACAGAACATGCAGATGAGGTTCAGCACACTGCCTCCTGCACCTGCTCCACATCTGCCCCACACTAAACACATGGAGATCATCCCACTGTGATGATTCTGAGCACTACACAAGACTGCATTTGTCTCTGGAAACAGGACTATAGTCAATAACCATACACACCAGCTCATGTTGCTACTATCTGAAAGTCTTTCCTGCACAGAATCTGACCTACGTTTTATTGCAGCGCGGCCACAGTCTGGGTTCTGTGGCCGCTGAAGGCCGGAGCACCCATTGTCCTGAGTTATGGGTGACAGTGGAGCGGAGAGCAGTGATGGGTGGAATCTAGTTAGAGCTGTTTGGAGCTGTAGGAGTGGAGCATAAGGAGGATTCTGTGTTGTCTCCCAAACTGAAGGTCAATGGAGGTGAGAAGGGCGGCTGACATGTGATATGATTGTTTTAGGATGCAATACAAATGAGTTTTAAAGGACGGGAAAGCGATATTTATCAGCATTGACCAGGCTCCGGGAAGCAAGAGGAGCAGTTGGCATGCGTTGCTTACACAAACTCATTGGTCTTAGAGCCGCAGTCATGACTTGTCTATTGATTAGTTGATGAAAAAGCAGGGATGGACTGAAGAGGCGTTACAAACTGTAGTACATCTGACCTAAACTGGCTTCACAAGACTTTCATTTAATGCAAAAAAACAAGTATCTAAGCATATCATCACTTGAATATTTAGCCATGCCTGCATTAAACATTCATAGGAGTGTTTAACCTGCTTTGCATATCAAAGTGACTACAAAAATCTTCATCGGATTTTCTACATATCCGATTCAATTCAGCTTAATTCTTGTATAGCCCTAAATCACAGCAACAGGACTTCACAAAGCTGGATGTATAAATGTATAGATGATCATGAATGTCGTTGAATGTCGAATGTCCAGGATCATTATCATCTCTCCTTAGACCCTATACCCTTCTCATCTTTGCAGTTTTTCCACAGAAATCCTTGCAAATGATGTAACACGAAGTAGTCAACTAATATTAGATGGATCAAATAACACACTAGATTATTTCATGAGATGTTCATTGTCAGAGAGCCTTAAATTAGGCCAACATAAGCACAAAACACCTCACCTCTGTGCTAAACCCACACACATCATTTCAAAGCACAGGGAGAGTCTGGATCTGTCAGGAGATCTAAAGGCTTATTTCCGACAAATAAACTTTGTTACTGCTGCAGAACAGAAACAATAGACTTTGCCAACTCCTGTGTTTTGAAGTCCAGCTGTGCACACGCGGGGGAAGTATTAAAGCAGCAAATATAGACTGTTTTTATCACTGCACATGAGCCACAGTATAGTGGAGGAATGAGAGAAAGGGGAAAACACAGCTCTATAACATCTGCAGCAGTATAGCCCACGCTTGACCCTGTCCTCTCCCGGTGACAGATGCCTGGTACCGGGTGGACAGGGCAGGACAGGAGCGGTCAGTCCAAAGCGCACATGGATGACCTAGTCCAGGGGAAAAAAGAACAGCTGTGTGTGGGGGCGGTACAGCGGAGGACACATCACTAAAAGCGAAAAACGCCATCACCAACTTCCAGCCCTCGCTTCGCCTGCACGCCGCGCCATCAGACCCGCCAGACCATTCCTCCACATACTCTCATCTATTTTCATCACAATCAAATGACGGAGTTTGGCCTCTGTCCACAGCACTGGGGCTAGTGCTAGCTGCTAATACACACACACACATACATGCACAGACGCACACACACGCACACACATCTTTAACCTTCAGATGGGAGACGCGCGTCCTACCGCTGTCACCTCTGCGCGCTTCCCCGGGATCCTCAGCCTCAGCCCGGGCGCAGAGCAGAGCAGAGCCTCGGTGTATGTGGATGTGTGTGTGTGTGCGTGAGAGACACACACACACACACACACACACACACACACACACACGCACACACAGCTCCAGCCATGGTCCCACAAGCATCAACCCACATCCAGACTGTGTTTACCTGCAGGATCACGACAGCCCTCATCCGCGCATGGTGGTGGTGGTGGTGGTGGTGGTCCGCGCTGGCCCCCGGGTGCAGACCGGGTGCAGACTCTGGGCTCTGGGGCTCTGGTCTCGGCTGTGTGAGGAGGAGAACTGCCCCCGAAACACCCACTGCTGCTGCTGCGATTCTGCTCACTCACCTCAGCGTCCAAACAGCACCTTCAGCAGTCTGTGTTTTCACCGAGTCGCGGATCTGCGCCTGCATCAGGGTCTGTGCGAGCAGCCTGTCAGAGTGATGCAGCGGGGACATCTGGAGCAGTCTTCCTGAGAATGTGAGACAGGCTTTTCTACTCTGACAATGTGCAAATCCAGGTTGTGTTTATTATTTATGATTTGAATGCCTTTTGTGTGATTATAATGTTTCTTTTCTTGTTTTGTCAAGCACTTTGATTGGCCTTGTGTATGAAATGTGCGATAGACAAATACACCAGCATTCATCCATTCATCCAAATTCTTCCGCTTAATCCGCTGCCGGGTCGCGGGGGCAGCTGTCTAAGCAGAGACACCCAGACTTCCCTCTCCACACACACTTCCAAGGCGTTCCCAGGCCATGCTGAGAGACACACTCCCTCTAACGTGTGTGGAGCGTGCGGGTTTCTCCTGGTGTCTGGCTGGGTTTCCTCCGGGCGCTCCGGTTTCCCCCACCACCAAAGTCAAGCAAAGCATCAACATCTGGAGATATGGTTCTGTGTTGACTCCTGCATGTTGCTAAAGGATCAGCCAAAATGTAGAAGAAATATGTCCCTGTTTTACATGAGACTACATAATATACAGTACTTTTGCTCTGGCTGTTTTCCTTTTACATTATTTAGAAATAAAAATAAAGACAGGGAACATAAAGTTTGTCTACTTGAAATATATCAAAGTCTATTTTTTATGACACAATTCATACACAAGACGCCGTGCTTCCTAAAACATTCAAAAAGCAAACACAAAAGTACAATAATAGTAATAATAGTAATCATTTACTTTAAAAGGCAATTATAAACTGGTCAGAAGAATAGAAATTTGTATACAGGTGGTCCAATATCATTTCAATACATTTTCATATTTCTTTGCTTTGATTTGATTCATTTAAAGGAATTTTAGTGAACTTGTTTTCATTCTATTCATACCATTCATTATTTTGTAGGACTATTAGAGTCTGTGTGGGGTCTAAGGGTCTCCATGAGTCTGAGGAGGTCTATGTCAAGTCCACTTTAGTTTTATTTCATTATTCTC
This sequence comes from Pomatoschistus microps, assembly GCA_029875035.1. Classification (NCBI taxonomy): domain Eukaryota; kingdom Metazoa; phylum Chordata; class Actinopteri; order Gobiiformes; family Gobiidae; genus Pomatoschistus; species Pomatoschistus microps. Next base: position 16,132 of record JAPMNZ010924175.1, read on the forward strand.
TCTCACACACACTGACTTTGCCTCCATCCTTCTCAGATCGAGCTGCTCAGTTCCATGTTTTGGAAGCGGCCTCGCCAGTGCTGCAATTTACCTCTGGAGCAGGGCTATAATTAGGATTATTTTAAGAATGTCCGAGAATCCAGCGGTTAGAGAGAGAATGCTCGGTGCGGCCCTGAGCCCTGCTGCTTCAGAGTAAGGTGAACACGGAGCCACATTCCAGGCTGTCCGACAGGAAACCAGCCTCCCATTCCCAATCAAACTGTGTGACTGTGCTCCAGCATCACACTCTCTATACTCTGAATGGTCTAAGACAGGGTTCCCCAACCTTTTTGAGCTGTGGCACTACCAGCTAAAATGTGCACAAAGATGAAACTCTGCAGACTTTATCCCCAACAAGAGTAATTCTCATCCAAATGTAATTATATAGAATTCAAACAAGCACAAACAAGTACTTCTAAACTAAAAATACGTCTTTATTTTGACAAGACAGGGGGATATTGGACCATTTCCAAAGGCACCCCATACAAAATCTCAAGATCCACTTATGTTCCCCGGCCCACTGGTTGATAAACGCTGGTCTAAAACATACAGAGTCCAAATCTTTGAGAAACAGGTCTCTTTTGTTCATCCAGACTTTAGATGATCAATGACTCTCCTGCAGCTGCTGGAAAAGGCATGTTCCAGCTTCTTCCCTCTGACACAACTCGCAGGACATCTCGATATGCAAACAGCTTCTTTCCACGATCCAATCCACTTTATTGATATAGCACATTTAAAAAAAACAAGTGCCCAAAGTACTGCACAGGTTTGCCAGCTTTGTATGTTAATAAAATAAAAGTAAAACATTATGCTCCAAATCCGAGGCCATGGTGCTCGACCGGAAAAAGGTGCCTTGCCCTCTCCAGGTGGGTGGGGAGGTCCTTCCTCAAGTGGAGGAGT
>JAPMNZ010924186.1:0-12761 GCA_029875035.1 Pomatoschistus microps
CACTCAGAAAGGCCCTGGTCCGACCGGGATTCAAACCCACGACCTTCTTGCTGAGAGGCGAGAGTGCTATCCACTCAGCCACCGTGCCGCAGGTTTCTCCAGCACCAAAACCCTGCAATCATCAAAGAACACTCATTCCCCTCACCCTCTCCCTCCAGCAAACCACACTGGTCGATTCCCTCGTTCTTCTTGCTCAGAGAATCGCACCATCGCCCTGTTATGTTTTTATAGTTTCAAGTACTTGGGAGTTTTCTTTATAAATTGTTGTGTCTCCAATACAAGAAAAAGAATAATCTCCATGGCGACAGTGGCTCAGTTGGTAGAGCTTAATGGTGGAGGGTTCAATCCCACGAGACATGTCACCTACCCCCACAGATGTCAGAATGCTGCTGTTGTGTTCACGGACAAGACACCTGACCCCACTCTGCCTGAATCTCAAAGCCCAAGACTGTGTTGATGCTGATGAAGCGGCCATTCTCCCTTGGATTGAATTATGATTAAACATGAAAACTTAAACTCTACAACCCTACAAACCCACGCACAGAAAGGGATCAGAAACAAGCTAACATTTTGAAAGTTGATAAGAGATACAGATCATCATTCTTGGTCAGTTTTTTATTGAAATTAAAGACAAGATTTACTCTTGCTTGTGCTTTACTCGTTACATTCCGTTTCATGTTGTTTTTGACATGTTTAGTTCTCATCGGATCACTCAGTAAAATAACTAGTCATTGTCAGAAGGTTAGCGTCATGCCTCAGTCCATTAGTGACGGTACTTTTAAGTTCACATATTTTTCTGGCAGAGCATGAGAGTTAAATGTTATGAAATTCCTGTAAGCATGTTAAGTGTAAAGTATTTTCAATATAGTTCAGGTGCAATTATGACAATTACAGCTCTTGTCTGGAGATATGAGGCTTTGAAACAAGCGTGAGGGCTGAAGATATTTCTTTAGAACCAGGAAGACTCCTTGTGGTCAACATCAGGGCGGAGCTGTGGCTTTGGCAGCAATTTGCCCATCAATCACAGAAGACATTGTTGTAAAGAAAAAAGGAGTGTCCTGATTTCTGTTGAATTGGAAAATGCTTATTTCATCAACACTATTATCAAACTACCTGATAACATTGTTGTCCTTGTTTTTTTTTTTTTACATATTAAAACAAATAAAATAAATAATATATTAGAATAAGAAACGTGTAGAATATCTAGAGCCTGACCGTCCTAATGGAGCGGATCCCTCTCTAAATGTGGGGGTTTCTCACTTTTCTCCCACTGGATTTTAGAGATTTTCCTTGCCCATGCAGGAGGGTCTAGACTGTTAGTGTCTAACAAGGAGGACTGTGGGGATAATCCAGGACACTCAACTTTCAACAACTATGGACATTTATTAACTTGAGAGAACTACTGTTATGATTTAGGGCTATATAAGAGTAAATTGAATAGAATGAAGGCAACTGGATTGTTTACCTTGGATTATGATGTACCGCGCAGACCAAAAGTATTTTTTATTTTCATGATTATAAAAATTGTAGATTTACACTGAAGGCATCAAAACTACCTTTTGCTCTAATTTCTGCTTCGCACACTCTTGGCATTCTATTGATGACCTTCAAGAGGTAGTGACCTGAAATGGTCTCCAACAGTCTTGAAGGAGTTCCCAGAGATGCTTAACACTTGTTGGCCCTTTCGCCTTCACTCTGTGGTCCAGCTCACCCCAAAACCATCTGGATCGGGTTCAGGTCCGGTGACTGTGGAGGCCAGGTCATCTGGCCCAGCACCCATCACTCTGCTTATTGATCAGACAGCCCTTACACAGTCTGGTGTGAATTTACAGGCAATAGTCATGAAAACAAAGGAAACTCATAGAATGAGAAAGTGTGTCAAACTTTTGGTCTGTACTGTATGTATGCAAAGGAAATAGACGATCAGGTTTTTTATAAATGCAGTGTATTACTAAAAGTGTGTAATAACTGTGTATACTAAATTATGGATTTGCGTAACATCAGAGTGATAAACATAGTATAACGACTAATTCCATAGACACAACTCTGAAATCAAAGTTTGAAAGTGACAAGAGTAAAACCAATGTAACCTCAAACACACACAGACACAATGAAAGAATAGTCTTGTGTATTTAAAGATACTGAATAATCATTAAAACAAAGAAACAAGGTGCAAGTAAAATATCTTAATAGTTACAGTGAGTGACAAGCACAGATGCAAAGTAACATTTTCAAAGACCAGATTCTGTAGTAGCTTTGGTGGCAGAGATTCAGTGTACATTCGAGCTTATCATTAACACAAAATTATAGTAATAAAAAGACACTGGCTTGGATTGATCTGGCGCTCTAAAGAGGCATTTTCTGAATTAGCAAAGTCTGTCAAAACCAACTTCTGAATGGCAGTAAAACAGTGTGTGGTTCTTTGGGTAAACTTAAAGTGAGACGTTAACATTTATACAGTGCTTTGGAAACAACATAGACACGTAAAAATAAAAACACACTGGAATCAAACATAAAGTATACAAACTAGAGACAAAACCTTGGACCTAATAAGTTTAACGCAGCACTTAGCAAACAGTGTTTCACACCATCTGTGGAGAGGCTTCTCTTTGGCTGAAGGACATTCAAAGACACACAGGTGAAGATCTGGACAAGTGGACAGGTTGAATGTTGGCATTGAATATTTAGTGTGATAGCAGTGGGACTAGGATGCCTCAGGAAGAGCTAAAGGATGTGCAGGAGAGCATCCTGGATTGTGACTGTCTACATTTGCAGCGGAAAGAGCCTGTCCATCTGCAGAGGTGTGGATGCCCAGGCTGTGGAGGAGGTCTTGGAGCTGAGAGACTGTGCACAGCAGCTGCTGCTTCTCCTGCTCCAGCCCTGAGACCTGCTCCTTCAGCCGACCATCCGCCTGGACCAGAGCCTCCACTCTGCTCTCCAGGCTGCCCACTCGAGCCTGCGACACCTGGAAGAGGAGGGGTCCAGTCATGTCTAGCTTCTGACACGCATAAACCTTGCACTCACCTGAAGTTCTTCCAGAAGGTCCAGGTTCTGTTGGCGGAGGCTTTGATTGGTGCGCTCCAGCTGTGCGGACCGCTGCTGCTGGTTGAGGGTGGGGGGCGTGTCCAGAAGTTCATCTTGGAGAACATGGTACTCCACTTCGTAAGCCTGGAGCTGCTTTGACAAATCCATCTCACACACCTAAAACAGAAGCAATATTTCAAGATTTGAAAACCACTAAACATGGAAATATTCATAACCCATAAACTTCTGCACACATTGTCTTGTTACAACAACACATGAAAAGTGAATTTATATAGCACAACTCATACACAAGGCCACTCAAAGTGCTGAACTAAACAAGATAGAAGAAGAAAGTCACAGAAGGCATTGGTATTTTATGTGGAAGAAACAAAGTGACAGACAATTGTGAAGACAACTCAAAACGAGGCACCACTTCTCTTTGGCTGACTAAACTATTCAGCTCAGGTTGACTCATGAAGTGAGAAACATCCCATCCAAATTAAATCAGTTATTGTCAAGGTGGTTAAGTCAAGGATGTCGTTTAAAAGTTATGACAGCGGTGGAATTTATTCACCCTGTAATTAATTCAAAATATGATGATAATATATAAAATAATAAAATGTTTCACAGATAATGGGTCTTGGTACACGTCATAAAAATACGTTACCATTGAAGGAATTTGCTGCTCTATAGTAGTTGAACAATGCAAGTACAAGATTGTTGATAAAGGTTTCGATGACATATAGGGAGTGGCTGATATTTATAGCTTTTCAAAATACATAAGTTTGTTCCGGTAATAACCTAAAACGTCACGCCTACAACCGCGTAGGTGCACAATAATAAATGAAACCAAAAGGGTAGAACAACCTGCTTTGTCTGATACTAGGATTTGTTTTTTTCCATTATGCATATCTTTCTTAATGTTTTATCAATTGAATCCTAGTCCTTTCAATTAACACCATATAGTTTTTGCTTTTTACTAGTGTAAAATGTTACACCAAACACATCGCTGGCTCTGACCAATCATACACTGCAGCGGCTGTGCTTGGGGAGAGACTAAACCAGCTGGATTTCAACAAACTCAAATAAGAGTCCTTTTCATTTCTGATGGGAAATCTGAGACATGCTTACAACATCATTCTCATGTCAATCGTTTGAAAATATATGAAAATAAAAATCAGCATGGAATTGGATGGAAAAGGTCATATATGATGTGTACATGTTGACCTGACCAGAGATTTAAAAAATAAATTTTACATCGTTGCATCGATGGCTAGCGATGTAAAGGAACGGCACCAATGGCTAAAACAGTCAAAAAGTTCAAATATGAAGAAACAAAGATATTAATCAAAAACTGAAATGCAAGGCGTGCATAACCGGCCATTCAGCATTTCTCTGAGTGCAGTAAGTCACCTCTGGCTGCATATTTCACCTGAGGATAATGACAGCTGTTCAGGACCTCAGAACTGTTTAGACTGAATTGGTCGGTAAACAGCATCATGAAGTCCATGGAATAAAAATAAATAAATAAATAAGAATAAAATCATCCCAAATTTTGCTTTCACTTCAGTTTTCTGTTACTTTGTTGCAGTGTTTAAATAAGATTCAAGAGCATACAATACTCATTTAGAACAGCAATGGTTGAGTGAGACCTATTAGCATTAGCTACTGCAGGTAAGGAAGTAAAAAGATGAATACAAAGCACACCGTAATTTGCCAAGCACAAGATCCTCATTATGCATGGCAATCATTGATGCAACCAAAATAAGCCAATTTTTAGCAAAGTGTTCTTTAAGCCCAGAGTATTGTGCACCAACATCGTTATAACAGATCCTTATTGCTTGTGTAGGTGAGAGATGACTCAACATGTGCATTATTAAACATACTTCTACCAACAGTGACCGAAATGATCACTGGGATCATAATATTCAATACATAATAATATAATTACAAATAGATTAAACAAATACACATATGGTAGATCCCCAAAAAACATCCTAGCTACATATGTGCTTGAACTTCACTGATACAAACCTGGTTGATCGTTTTCTCCATTTGCACCAGCCCCAAATTGGGCAACGTGGTTTTGATGAAGTCCACGATGGACTCCAGGCTGTCGTGTTGGAGGATAAGAGGCTTGTGGCTCCCCAGTAGACTCAGAGCTACCTTGAAGATTACCTCAGAGCCCTGGAGGAATAGCATATCTGGAAGATTCAGAAAAAACAACATCAGGGTTGAATTCAGGTCAACAAGAACACATTGGTATCATGTCACCACTTTGACAAAGGCGTCCGTCAGTGTGCAAAGCTAACTTGCTTGATCAGGGACTTAAGTAGGTTTGTATAATCAATACATTGACGTCAGAAATAAAAGGGTAAGCAAACAAACAGATCGAGGAGGCTATGTGGAAACTGTAGGTGTATTTGTGTGGAGGCTTTTGAATGGAGCAGGGTGTGGAAAAGGGCTGGGCACAAGATCATACAACAGATTAAGAATGGGAAGGGATATTTGGCGGTCACATTTGATACCATAGGCTCCACAATTATCACAATAAAGACACAGACTCAAGCAATTGTGACGTTAGAATGATAAGCTCAAGGAGAAGGCCAGTCTTGTTCAGTGAGAAAGTACCACTGAAGAAATTGAGCATGAAATAATATGAATTTACTCCAACCCAAAGGTCATTCCTGTTCATGGTGATAGTAAAAGTGAAAGCACACATTTTATATCTACACAGTTTATATAGGACTATTCATTCATTCATTAATTTTCAACCCCTTTATTAGTCCATTTCTAGGTCGGGGGGGTGGCAATGAGAGCTGCCACCCATTACTCGCTGATCCTCTGCATGTATGATGTTTCACAAAATAAAGTGACCAAAGTTAAAATTACCAAAGACTCGAGCCACAAAGCCAAGAGGGAAGTGAGACGCAAAGATGGTGAGGAACCAGGGGGTAGCATACAAGCTGGGCCCAATCTCCTGCTGCTCCAGGTGAGTGTACAGATCCCTGTGATAATCGTGGAGCAGCCGCGACAGCTGGTACATCTGAATCTGCAAAATATCAAACGCAACGTAAACAAAATACTGTTGGTTTAGTGATTGCTGTTGTGATGACGGAAGTGTATTATTGTGCAATAGATTTCAATGCAATAGTAAAGCAGTATGAGAGCCTATAACATGCAAGGTGTGTCTCCTAATTTTACCATTGTGCTTAAAGGCAAACTCCATATGGGAAGGAAACAGACAGGACTAGAATATACACTATAATATTGTGCACAAGTCTGAACAGAAGAGAGAATGTTCATTGAAGCATGTATCTTTGCCTAACAACCATTGTAAATAAGGTGTACTGTTAAGGTAAACAGGAAGACAGTTAAGTGTATGCACATGCTGTTTAAGAGAATCTACATCTACATTTAAATCAATACATTTGTCGACACAGTATTGAGCAGATTTTGAAAATTAATTGAAATTTACCTGAAGAATGGTCATATCAGGCCTGTACTGTTTGCGCAAGCCCATGTCATACATTAGAAACTTCAGCATGTTGAAGGCTTCCTCCTCCCCCATGTGTAACAGAAGCACTCCAGCAATGAAGGACAGGCCCTGGCAGTAGCCCACCTACAACAACAAACACATACTTAACATCTGAACAGGCAGCGACAAAGACGGCCCTGACCCAAACGCGACTTTGCACATTGTTGTTTTGTATATGCTGAAGCTCTCAGAGATCAGAAAGTAAATAGAATACCTCAGGGTCCAGCAATGAATAGGCCTTCAGCAGGTTGTAGAGAGACAGCTGCCCTGCCCCCAGCTGAGCCTGGAAGTAAGGATGAGTAGGAAAGGTGCGACCTGGGATGGAAACAACAACTATAATTATAGTCTATAAAACACGCAGAATACTTGGCCAGACAAAGAACCTTTTGATTTTTTTGATTCAATTGACAGACGACAATGATTGTATGTAATGTTACAAGTCAATATTATTCAAATGTTTTCTCTCACGGGACCGGGAGATACATTCAATACATAATGTGTATAATCTCAAACTTTGCCGCAGGATGCTTGCTGTTACAATGGCTCTCTGTGTAAGCTTGTGCCAACTCATTTCAAAGAACCACGCTTACACAAACACTTCAATACGCACTCATGAAGTGTGCAAATGCAAAGACTTAGTGCGGCCTAACATGTTCAACTGGAGAGGCCCTGCTCTTTTCACACATGACAACTTAATAAGGACCTGGGATGTGTGTGGGGGCATTCTTATGGCGGCTGACATGTAATTGGCAGCGGTGTGTGTTTGGGATGGTGGACTTCTTGACTTACAGTGCTGAGAGAAGACAATGATCACCGTGTGAGTGTGTATGACAGGAATGCGCTGGAGGTGCCTGATGTTTGTTAAAATAATGTAAGCCATCCCTCCCATGCCTAGAGGAAGTGTCTGCTGTGATGTATGCGAGGATCGGGCGGGTTTGACTCTTCTCCATATCAACCCCGCAACTCTTTATTGTGTGTGGATGTGGGCTCTGTTAGGGTGGAGCGCAGGCGTCGTATGTGTGACTTTGTGTGCGAAAGTAAAAAGGTGTCGGTTTCACAAATTTAGTTTGACTGAAAGGGAATGCAAAATGTTTTGGTACCCAGGTCGATGAGGATGGCATGCTGTTGAGATGTCAGTCGTTTAAGCAGTTCTTTGTAGGGAGTGTCGTTGGCTGGAGGTCGTGAACGGACAGTTTGCCGAAGAAGAAACTGTTCCGAGAGGAGCTTCCATATCTCCCCCCTGTGTTGCCTGGGGACACCTGCAGGGCGGACCAGGGTAAAGGGGGGGGGGTGAGGTCACAAATACCATGCAACAACAACAATCCTAAAGCATGCAAGCTCGTGAGTAAATGTTTCAGATTCCGGATGGCCAAAATACAAAAAGGTGTTAAATACTTTTGCTGTATTTTAAAATTAAAAGTAACTACATTCACAGTAGCACCGTACTTTTCATACTTCACTCTGATTGAGGTTAAAAAAACCTGACTCAACCCAAAGATTTGCCTAAGCAGTGGGCAGTAGGACGAGAAGGTAAAGAAAACTTACCATGTGTAACTGCAGCATGTACAGTATCGGAGTCAAACTTGACTTTAGCCCTGTCATGAGTCCCCAGCATCTTCTCCCAAACCAGAGTGACGTCCTTCAGGCACGGAGTGATCTCCTCATAGTCCAGCTTTAATCGCTTGTTTTGCAGATTATTTTCTGAGACTACAAAAACATAATATGGGTATTACAAGAAGTTAAGGTTTACTTTTTAACCCCCTGTAAGGAAATGTGTCCTGTGCATCCAAACAATTATAATTTTTGATCCTTTATGCATTTTTCCCATAACCACATTCTTTCTTTGATTCCTTAATAGAGGTCCCACCCTATCCGCTCCAGGGTTGTCCGCCCAGTGACCAGCTGCAGGGGAGTGACCTCATTACCAGGAGACAGCGATAACAAGCTTATTTTGAAGCCTACAGGAAACAAAAAGATGTGTGTGCACTGTGCAGGCAGCCTAAGGTCTGGAATAGGAACAACCACAAGTAGCAAATCTACAGGGAGAACAGCGCATGATTGTTTGTGGCTTATCAGCTGCTCGGCCCCTACCCTCAGTGTGTGCACCTCTGTCCGTTCCTCTGTGTCTGTCAGTGCAGCACCCCACCCCTGATAATACGCGGCAGGATAACACACCCTGAAGCTGACAAAGATACACAAAACCTGCTGCATGACCAAAGTTTAGTTACAAGAATGAAATCAGGAGAGGAGAGGGGAGCTGGCTCCACCTTGAACCATTGTGAGGAACAGGAGGCGCGTGTTGGAAAATACAGTTGCCAGCTTTGACCTAAATTCCCACCACACCCTGTAGACATCATTTCGAATCAATGTGGAGGTTAACAGCATGTATACAATGCTGGAGTTTGTGTGCCAAATAGGTCAGGAGAAAGTGTTTTGACCACACCCAATGAATGCACGCAAACTACAAAAGTTATAATGACAGTGGTGATAGAACATGGAAAATGGAAAAGATTCAAACAATGAGTAGAGAATTTAAAAACTCAATTAAAGGATTAAATTGCTGCTTTGGGAAAGTTACTAATTATCAAGACACAATTTTATTTTTTTCTCTCAGGGATAGACTTGTTATCAACACAAGATAGAGTGTTTGATCTTGCACCAAACTTACCCTGGAGTTTCTGGTTCTCGCGGTCCATCCTCTGCAGCAGGATCTGCTGGAGGATGGCCTTCCTCCACAGCTCCCTCAGCTGCTCCCTGCTCCTCACATTCCGCTCTTCAGGCACTGGCCTCATGCACAGCTCTCCTGCAGCCAGAGCAGCTGGACCCGAGCACACAAGATCCCCATCCAGGCACAAGTCCCCTCCTCGCCCTGTATGGAAGAATAAACCTACATTATACATTCAATCATACAAGATTCAACGAATTCACTCACAAATACAGTAGTATATTATCATTAACATTAATCACATTATTTCTGGTAGTTCATCTTGCGCAAAAGCCCATTTTCATGAATTATAGGCCAAGAGAAGGTATCTGGTACATTTATGTTAAATGTCTTTCCTGTGCTGTTATTTGGGCAGATACCTAAATACAGAACACACTTATAAAGGGACAAATCTACCGGGTGGTTAGAAATGCACAGAAAAAGTGTTTTTTACGACTCCACCCGAAAGTACAGGGTGGATCCCAAACCTCAAAATAGCCGGTGTTGTTTCTGAATAGTTGTTATGGGCCAATTCAGAAACAAGTGCTTCTCTCACTTTATGTTGACTGTAACGGCTTTCACACCAAACACGTATAGGTTGTAATCTGGAGCCATTAAACTGTAACATTACAACGCTTGTAACAGGACTTGGAGAATATGTAATTTAAAACAATAAATGTCTGCATTCTGCAAATTTGTACATGCACGAGACATACAAACTATTCACAGGAATAATAAATATGAGGAGAGCAAAGAAGACCTGTGCATGGTTTGAAAAACAATTATGTACGTAAATGTAAATTCGAGTCTCTTCAAATGAGTTTTATGTGTTGAAAGCTGCAGCATCACTACACAAACAACAGGGCCTTATGCTGTAAGTGGCCGAAGACATGCCAGACATAGATACATTAGTTAGATAAACACAGACTGTTTCACTGCAGAGCGCCATCGGTATGTGTCCATTATCTGTAGCCATCTAAAACTATCTACCAATATGTATATTAGCACAAACCCCTCCCTGAGCAAAGTTTTCTGAACACAGACAGGTCTTCTGACGACGACTTGCTCACTTTAACGCAAAGTGGGTCAACAACGTCGGCGCTTTCCTTCAGCCGTCTGTGTGGACAGTCAACACGACCTTGAGCTGAGGCTCCAGCACAAAGCCTCGACACACCCATGACCTCACAGTATAAATCAGACTTTCATTTATGTAACAGGAAGTGGGACTTTTCCCCCCAACCTCCGAGTAAAACATACACCTCCCCATGTAAGGGACGAGAACAACACTTGTTTGGACAGGTTCAGTATTGTATTATAAGTGTTGTGTTCTAAACCAAAAACTGTGCATAAAAATAAATAATGCATAAGAAAAGGTTAGGTTTAGAGGTGTAACAATGTGTGCATCGCAATTCTGAACTTTGACAAGATGCATCATACTTTTTTCTTTTCTTTCTCAAATAAACTTGGATTTTTTTTACCTTAGATAGAACCATTTATAGAGGCTTTCCTTTTCTGGTATCCGGACTTTATCTCACAGTCTCAGAAATAAAAACTGACAACTCAATATTACAAATATTGATACATTGTGCGTCAATAAGATTTATGACAATTCTAAATTGTTACACCCCTTGTTTGTATTACTTGATCTTGCAGGTCTATATTTACTTTTCAGTACCCACAATGTCTAACACGAGCCTTGGTATTGAGCTTCAAATGGAGTAAACCTTTTAACTGTTGCTGCCCTCAAGTGGTCACGAAAAGGCATTGAATTGCGATCACCCACACAAACTGATTATTTGCACCAGTATTTCCAGTTATGATGAAACCGTTCTGATAGGACAGATATGACAGGAGAGAGAACACATATAACTCAAGCTAGGGTTATAAAGACGCGTGACAGAGTTTTCTCACCATTGGCTTCAGTTCCTTTCTGTGGTGTTGCAACTCTCAGAAAGATCTGCTGTCTCCATGAGTGCCGCGGTCCGCGCATTGGACTCTCTCCCATGTCCTGCATTGGTACTGGTGTGGATAAGGCAGCGACATCACTGACAATGTAGGAAGATGACAAGAAAACACATTTGTATTATTAAGGTTGACACTTAAATATTATTCAGAAACTACAACCACAAACAATGAGGGTCATATACAAACAAATATCACATATATGAATTCTGCTTTATACATAAATGTGATGTATTTGAATTAATTACTTTAAAGCATGTGTGTGTGTGTGTGTCTCTGGACGAAGCATAGACTATAGAAAAGACAGAATTCTGAGCCAATTATTACGCTTCTCATAGCAAATTATGACCCAATCAGAAGCGAGGCTAGTACGTTCCTGCTATTCACTAAACAAAGTTGAATTCAGGGATAGGGTCATATCTTTATTTACAAAAGAAAAACATGAAAATATAAAAAACACCAAGATGATGTAGATGGAAGCCAAACTATTTTACTATATCTCAGAGTTAACACCGTCCCTTCCTTTAACAGGCTTTGGTGCTTTGATGTGGACTGTCATTGCTTCTGTCATCACCGTGTGTGGAATGATTGGAACAATATCTGAACTCTGAACATTGTAAAGCGCTTTGTGTGACCTTGGTCTGTAAAATGTGCTATATAAATAAACATTACTTACTTACTTAGGGTTAAAGCCATGAGCACTTACAAAAATGCATTACAAAGTTGTTTTACAGAAGTGGGTGCTTAAAATCTAAGCAATAATACTTGTTAGTTATAGATTGTTGTAAGTAAGTTTACATAACACATTAATTACCATTCACAATTCTACTGCATACCTGGTTTTTGACTCAACAACATTCTCATTTTCTTGAACCGGAGCCAAGAATTGAAATTTCAGAAAATTAGGAACAGAGGAAGAGGACTGAAGACGAGCGCGAAGGCCACCCAGAGGACTAACACAGAGATGGATGAAAACAAGTGGATGACACATGTAAAAACACAAGAGGAACAAAGCAAATGAAAAAGCTTGAAGTGATAAGGCAGTAGAATGCACTCACCCTTTTTTGCCAAGCCGAGCCCCTGTGAGAGGAGAGGAGGGGTGGTATGGAAGCAAAGTAGAGTTTGAGGAATAGGGAGAAACAGGTGGAAGGGTGGAGTTTGTCGAAGCAAATCTAAACTCAGAACAAAAATTCAAAAAAATAAATAATTTAAATTTAACATCTAAAAATGTGAAATGAGATCAGGAGATTAATTGAATTAAAGCAGCAATTGCTACACAATGGGCAATTGTAATGCTGTTTTTTACGCAATTTCTAATCATATAATTTTGCACTGCCAGACCCGGGAATATGCACCACAGTGGCCAAACTGGCAAGTGAAAGCCTGATGGGTCACAAGCTTACAAACATGGAGTGTTTACGTTCAAGTGAAAATATTTTGACTAGTTAACTCTTTCAGTGCCAGACATTTTCAGAACATCACTCCTCCAGTGCCAGCCGTTTTGCTGATTTTCACCGACTTTTAAAGACCCAT